>JBBPCX010000160.1:5437499-5448915 GCA_037974365.1 Hydrocynus forskahlii
TATAGTTTAGGAAATAATTAATTGCAAAATGCAAACTACAGTTTATGTCAGGCCCTGGTTTCCCCTGTGTAGCCTTCTTAATATGTTCAATTCATTGTACAGTACTTTGCAGGGCGTGTCTTATTACAGTGTTTTTAGTGAGATATAAACATAAATAAACACTGATTTGATATTTGCATTGCAACTGTATTAGTATTGCAGCGCTCATTATTAAAAAAGGATTAAAAGTTTTGAAAGGTGCTCACTGATACGTTTGTAACAGAGTATGTTTGAATATGCAGGGGGGCTGGACTGCACTTATGTGGGCCGCATATAAAGGTCGAGTAGAAGTTACTACAGTCCTCCTGGAACAGGGAGGCAACCCTAACACAACAGGACAGGTAAAGTAGAGAGACATCTGGGTCATATAAAAAGATAAAGCTTTGATAAACCCTGTGTAATACTGTAGTAAAGAGTTCATATAAAAATCTCTCTCACTGCACTACCTGCCTTCACCATATACTTTTGTTTAGCAGTACAGCGTATACCCCATCATTTGGGCTGCTGGCAGAGGTCACGCTGAAATTGTCAAGCTCTTGCTGAAGCATGGAGCGAAAGTCAACTGCTCTGATAAGGTGGGCTCATGCATTTTGAGCTAGAACTGCCAAACCCTTCTTAGTAGGGTTTAAAATAAGGAGTCTGTGTGTTTAATAAAGGTATATACTTTTGTTATTAGTATGGCACCACTCCACTGATCTGGGCTGCCAGAAAGGGCCACTATGACTGTGTGATGCACCTGCTGGAGAACGGAGCTGATGTCGATCAGGAAGGCGCAGTAAGTGCACTACATCTATTTTCTTCGATTTCAACAAAAATCGAATTATTTATGCTTGATTTTTATGCTTGGCATTGCTTTGTCATTCTCCTAATGTTGTATTCTCTTGTACTCAGAACTCCATGACTGCTCTGATTGTGGCTGTGAAAGGTGGCTACACTGAAGTAGTGAAAGAGCTTCTGAAGAGGAACCCCAATGTGAACATGACGGATAAGGATGGCAACACAGCCCTGATGATTGCAGCTAAGGAGGGCTACACTGAGATAGTGCAGGACTTGCTGGATGCAGGCACCTATGTGAACATCCCAGACAGGGTAAGCCCAGTTTCAGAGCATGCTTTTCTCAATTTCAGAATATTATTTTCATTGCATGAAAATAAGCCAATGTGTATTTGTAATAAAACTTCAGAGTGGTGACACCGTACTGATTGGAGCTGTGAGGGGTGGCCATGTTGAGATTGTGAGAGCCCTGCTGCATAAGTATGCTGACATTGACATCAGAGGACAGGTAATCCACTCTCTGACATCTTGCACATCAGTGAAGTCAAATATAAGTATAAAACATATCAAATTATGGAGTACTGTAAACTGTAATATATTGAGGTGAAATAAGTAATGAGACATATTTCATATACTCCCAGTGCCTTTTCACACTTAACATTTACATGCATGCTTGCATTCTTTTGGCTTTCTAGTTATAAATATGAACAAAAAGGTACATGTTTGTAAGCATATTTGTAAACAAAGGAGATTAAAAAAATCTAAATGGATTCAGACACTACATTAAAACACGTATATGTTTAGATTAAAAATAAGTCCATGTTTTTGCCAGTTGTACCTTTTGACATTATGAAAGATGTTACCATTGGTAGTGAAGATTTTACGCAACAAGTGCAATACGCCATGTCGATACTCTTAATTGCCAAGAGCAGCTTTGCAGCCAGACAAATATTATTGATTTGTACTCTTTCTTTATCAGATTCACTTTTTAAACATGTCTTGTTTTATCCTTAAGATTTCACACTTTGTTATTGTTCATGAGTACAAAATCAAAAGATATTTATGTAAATTTGGCATGGATCTATGCACTAGTAGTATATTAAAAAACAAAAGTCTAAATTCTTGCTTTCCCTTACTGTATAGAATGTTCCATTTTTCCTTCATTTTTTTAAATGACTCTACCCCTTGTCTCCGGTAGGACAATAAGACGGCCCTGTACTGGGCTGTGGAGAAGGGCAATGCTACCATGGTCAGAGACATCCTGCAGTGTAACCCTGACACAGAGACCACCACCAAGGTACAGAGGGACAGTTCTTCTGCAAGAATTATGTATAGGACTGGCTTCAATGACTAGAATACTCAAATATTTGTTGATGTGAATGATTCAAATATGCAAATAACTATTTATTGGTTACATGGTTTTCATTTCTCTTTTTACATAGAACAATTATTCTTAATATATGCATACTGGGAAAAACACAGAGATTATGGCAGCTTAAGTTGCCTGTCATACATTTGTTCGTGCCCTGAGGCATTCCTGTTACGTCACCTCTGATCCCAACAAACTCCAAAAAAAGAGCAAAGAAAAACAAGAAATGATATATGGAAATACTTTATGTAACGATAAGGAAAATGCATAGTAAAAAAATTACAATAAGAGGTTGCTGTACCAGAAGGGCAAGTTTAATATAAATATGTAAGTGTTGTATATGATCAAAATAAGTATGTCATATTTACAATGCACTGCTGTGCTTTCAATGCATGCTTATCTTTTCCATCGGATGGATAGAAGCATATTTGTTTTGTCAGCCAATCAACGATTGAAGAAAACTTCACAGTTTCAATCTAATTTGAAACAAATATGTGGATGTGTGAAATGTTCTCACTAATAAGTCCCTCGATCTCTTCCGAGGGTCTATCATTTACTGCAAGAACCACTGTCACTGAGCAAAATTAGACAACTCAGTTCTAATGTGTATCTTTACCTGTTTATGTCTCAGGATTCTGAAACTCCTCTGATCAAAGCCACCAAAATGAGAAACATAGAAATAGTTGAGCTACTCCTGGACAAAGGTGCAAAGGTGTCTGCTGTGGACAAGGTGAGATTCAGTTACATGTTTATGCATGTAGCATAAATGATGTCATCCACAAGTTTGTGTTTAATTTTAATGTTCTCTACAATGAAAGAAGGGGGACACGCCTCTCCATATTGCCATTCGCGGGCGGAGCCGCAGGCTGGCTGAGCTTCTCCTCCGCAACCCTAAAGATGGTCGCCTGCTCTACAGGCCCAACAAGGCTGGAGAGACTCCATACAACATTGACTGCAGCCACCAGAAAAGCATCCTGACTCAGATATTCGGAGCCCGTGAGTTTTTGTACATCTGCTATGAGTTAGCATCAGCTAGTGTCCTCTGACAGTTTTTTGTGCTGTCCTCTTTTGTACTGACCTTTAAAATTTGTTTATTGACCATTTGAAATTAAATCTTGAAATCTTCTAGGCATATGTATGAATTATCTTTTGCATGAGAATAAAGCCCACTCACATTTGTTTCATAACATTCAGATCCTTTTGAGACATTGTTTTTTTATGTGTTTGTCATTTTGCTGAACTGTTTTTTGTATTTTTTCTTCTCAGGACACCTATCCCCCACTGAGTCAGATGGGGACATGCTGGGATATGACCTGTATAGTAGTGCCCTGGCAGACATTCTGAGCGAGCCCACCATGCAGCCACCCATCTGTGTGGGCCTGTATGCCCAGTGGGGCAGTGGCAAGTCATTTCTGCTCAAGAAACTAGAGGGTGAGTCGAACCTAGGACCTTCTTGCTGTGAGGCAACAGCGCTAACCCCTGTGCCACTGTGCTGCCCATATTTATTTTTGTCCTATACACTAATAAAGGTGTTTAGTCTCATGTTTTTCATTACAAGTTATATGGCAATTTATCAAACAGGTGTCAAGCAACATGAATGAAAAGTGAAATCTTTAAACTCTACAAATTTCTGAAAAAGCATCTGATAAGTAGATCAAATACTGAATATCTGAATGCTCACTTTAGTGAAAAGCATGACAATAGTGACCTAGAAAGAGTTCAGAGTCTTTTCCTTTAACATTGTTACCTTTTATCAGAATTCTACAAATCTGCATTGTTCCCAGGGTTAAACGAAAAAAAATCTCATATTAAATTACTTTTGGCCACAACTAAATATATGATAAAATAACACTGTTTTTGCATTTTTCCCCTCCCCAAGATGAGATGAAGACATTTGCAGGGCAGCAGATTGAGCCTCTGTTCCAGTTCTCTTGGTTGGTGGTGTTCCTGTCTCTTATGCTGTGTGGCTCTGTGGCTCTGTTGCTCGGCTTTACAGTGGATCCCAAACTGGCAATTGCCGTCTCCCTCAGCCTGCTGGCTCTGCTCTATGTGTTCTTTGGTAAATATTGGAACATTTGCTCACCAATGGTCTCACCATTCATTAGGAGTTACATATTTTGCTACACTAGAGGGCAGTAAAGCACCAACATTCATGCTGTCCTTTTCCAAAACCACTGTTTTTAAGTTGATGTAGCAATGCTATTCATAAAATTATTCTTTGAAAAAGTCTCTCTCTCTCTTTCTCTCTCTTCTCAGTGGTTGTGTACTTTGGGAGCAGACGTGAGGGTGAAAGTTGGAACTGGGCCTGGGTTCTTAGCACCCGGCTTGCCCGCCACATCGGCTATCTGGAGCTGCTGCTCAAACTCATGTTTGTAAACCCACCCGAGCTACCTGAACAGACCACACGAGCACTGCCTGTCAGGTAAACATAGGTCCTACTTGGACCGGTCAATAAGACTTATAAACAATAACAGTCATATGTTACGCTGGTATTAATAAATGGAATGCTTTGAAACCCTACATCAGTAATTCTCATCTTAAAAAGCATTTTGTTGTTATGAATCAGTGATAATTAAAGAACATGTACCTTTTATTATTATCTTTATGTGTAATCCTCGGTTCTTAACAATATATAATTAAACGACATAATCGTGTCGTTTGCTATTGAATTTGTCGGTATTGTTTGTGCAATGCTGTTTATATAAAATTGTTACATTGAAAGTCGTGTTGGAGACACCTGAGGAATCGGTTCGACCAAGAGTGCACTTATTAGTCTCATACTTGTTTTTCATTTTTAAATTTTAATAGACACATAATTAGGTTACTAAGAAGTTCCTGTATCCATAGATTTATAGTATACTGAACAGTCCTAGGTATACTGAAATGTCCAAGGTCCTGTTCATTTGTTTCTGGTCCATGGTCCATTCTGTACTTGTACTGGAATTGATGAATGATTGAAATGAATGTGTGACTTAACAGAACAGTCATAACTGTTTTCTGTTTCCAGGTTCCTATTTACAGACTATAACAGACTTTCCAGTGTGGGTGGAGAGACCTCCATGGCTGAAATGATTGCCACCCTTTCGGATGCCTGTGAAAGGGAGTTTGGCTTCATGGCCTCCAGACTCTTCAGGGTCTTCAAGACAGAGGACACTCAAGGTAAGAGTCTGTGCCAGTTGTTTAAAATATCAGATTTGTTTTTGTTTTTTGAATATAATTCTGAACAGAAGACCAAAATAACACCGCATCACTGTATCACTGTTTTTGTTTTGTCTAATACAGGTAAAAAGAAATGGAAGAAGACGTGCTGTATCCCGTCCTTTGTCATCTTCCTCTTCATCCTGACCTGCCTGATCACAGGCATGACCTTACTGGCCATTTTCAAAGTGGATAGCCAGAACCAGACGGTGAATGCAGTGCTGGTTGCCATGGCTAGTGTTGTTGGCCTAGCCCTGCTGCTGAACTGCCGGACATGGTGGCAGGTGACAGACTCTGTGCTGAATTCCCAGAGGAAGCGGCTGCACAGTGCTGCCAACAAAATGCACAAACTCAAGAGTGAAGGCTTCATGAAGGTTTGTCCACATGGTCACTCATGCATACACGTTCTGAATGCATCATGTACTGACAATCAGTGAAGTAAAGTGAGATACGTGACTAACCACTGACTTTCTTTTTCTTCTTTGTTTAACTTTAGGTGCTTAAGAGTGAAGTGGAACTCATGGCTAAAATGGCGAAAACTATTGACAGCTTCACCCAGAATCAGACCCGTCTAGTGGTCATCATTGATGGCCTGGACTCTTGTGAGCAGGACAAAGTTCTGCAGATGTTGGATACGGTGAGCACATTGAGCAGACAGCTTCCTATAATTTCTGACAAGCTTTTTGCACATCTCCACTGGTGTTTTCCCATAGTCTGTCACAGTTTCCAAAAGGTATGACTAATGTTGGACATGCCACTTTTTGTTCAAATGTAAATTAAAACTGAGACATTTTTTCCACAATGATGCCTCTTGTACATCATTTTATTATCTTCTGGGAGACGCCTGTGTCATTCCCAATCAAGAAGAAACTTGCTTGTTGAATAAATGTAACTAAGTCAAAATTTTCCAGGGGTACGAATAATTTCATTTGCTACTGTACATTTAATGTATCAGTAAGTAAAGAATGGTCTCTTTCATTGAGCTGTTGTATGAAACAAAGAGATTGCTATACTAAGTTAATGTATATGAATAGTTTATGGGGTGAATAGAAACAAAGTGAATATTGAAATTGATAGATAAAATAAATAAGATTTATTACAGGGATTATGATCCACAATATGGGACCATCTGTAAATCTCTAAATATCTTTAGCACATAGATTATCCTTAAGAAGAATGGTCTGACCCCAGCTATGAGCCATTTTATTGCATATTCTAGTCAAACACCATTGCTATTGATTAAAGATCTATTGAGAAAAGCCTGTCAGTACTACAAACCTCAAACACAGAGTTACAGGTTGCTACATTATCTCATATTTATATCACAGTATTTTCATGATGTTCTATCATGATCATTAATTTATTTTTACCTCCTCACTCATTTTTATTGTAGTATATTTTGATATGTCCTTCCTTGTCCATGAAACATTTGGTTTTTACACCTCAGTCAAGACCATTCTTTGGATGCTTTTTTTGATGGGTTGCTTGTGACAAATATCAGAAATAGGCATAACAGACATCAATTAACGTAATTCATTATTACATTAACGTAATACAAGTTATTGCAGCATGTGTCTTTTGTTGCATTTCTAAGAAATATTTGAGCTGGTAAAGTTCGTATTTAATCCATCTTGGGCTTACTGTGTTCACACTGTGCTGTGGTATTTTCATGTATGACAAAATGGTCACTTTACTTTACTCTGTTGTAATTTTCCTTATCTCCAGGTGAGGGTGCTCTTCTCCAAAGGCCCATTTATCTCCATCTTTGCCAGTGATCCTCACATCATCATTAAGGCCATCAACCAGAATCTGAACAGTGTTTTACGTGACTCCAACATCAATGGCCATGACTACATGCGCAACATTGTACACCTGCCCGTCTTCCTCAACAGCCGAGGCCTTAGCAGCGCTAAGAAAATGTGCACACTTGCACCAGCCAATGGAGACACTGGCAATTCTGAGGGTCAGTGGTATTACTGGATTCTGCTAGTCTGAAAGAGTTGGGATTTGACCAGAGATGGTATATTGTTGTGAACTGAACAGTACAAACTTGTCTGTTAAAACATTTTTTAAAATTTATTGTGTGCAGTCTACCAGTAAAAGTACAGATTAACCTTTTTGTACATTTAAGCAAATGAGTTTTAGGTTTCTTCGGTCTTGTTCTGGCAGGCAGGTAATTTTTAGTGTATCAGTGGCAAAAACCCACATTAAATCTTTCTTTTCTGGCAGATTCAAGTTCTTGATGCCACAGTATGCTGTAACAAGTGGTGCTGCACATTACATATAGCTAAAACATGAAAAGCTTTTAGCAGACATTTAAGAAATGTATTTTTACTTTGAACGCTGTAGTTTCACAGTTAGAATATTCAGTAAAAAAATTGGAGATAATGTCTGTCTCTGAATATCTGAGAGTCTATCAGCCTTTTAGCTTATGTTATCTGCTGACCAGGTCATACTTCTCTTATATTCATATTCTGTCGCTGCTAAAAGCCACAATACTGTTGTGAAATGGAGCACGATCATTCTATCATACTAGTTATTGTTATTTAGGAACAGTGTGTATTATGGTCTAAGCTCACAAATGCACTCGTTTCATTTTGCCCCTCTCTAGTTTGCGTGCTTATGTGTGCTTTGTTGTTTGGATAAGTTATCAAATGTAAGAACAGTATAATATTACAAATTAGATTTGGTCCCTGCAGTATTTCTCTATTTAAGTAGCATATTCCATTTTTAAGTTATAAACTGTCTTAAACCTTTTCTCATCTTTATGATGTTCCTGTTTCTAGGCTGGCATGAGGAGCTGGACAGGAAACTGTCCCAGCACAGTCTGGGTGAAACGGCTAAGTTCGGCAGCAAGACCACACTTAACCGAAGGGTATGCTCACCAGAGGTGTCCTCTTGAATATACTGAAACACACTGTTCTGTTTCTCTGTAACATATTTTCCAAATGCAGACCAGACTACCATGTCTGAAACATTATTAAATCAATACCGTAGCATAAATTGTCATGTGAAAATCATTATATCTGATTTGTACAGTCACTTTCTCTCCTAAGAGCTGAATTTCAAAGTCAAATTTAACAGTCTTCTATTGTCCTATAGGTCATTTTGAACCCAATCTGTAACACAGATTGATGTGCTCTTACTTTCACTGTAATCCAATGAGGCTAATCCAATAATATGTTCTACCACATGATGTGTTGGGTCTTACAATATTAGTGCACAGTATTTTATCTTGTAATGAACATAAATATTTAAACCTCCCTTATTTTAACCATGTGACAGATAACAATATGTAATTGTATATCAAATTGTTTTGAATGTGGACATGAAGTTTGAAAACAGTGGTACATGATCCCTTTGTCTTTCCTCAGGACACCTATCGGCGTCGGCAGATGCAGAGGTCAGTGACACGTCAAATGTCCTTCGACCTAACCAAGCTGCTGGTCACTGAGGACTGGTTCAGCGATATCAGCCCTCAGACCATGAGAAGACTGCTCAACATTGTGTCTGTCACAGGTAAGAACAACCACCAGACATATGTCATGTTTTCTTAAACACAGAACCCCTGCCAGTGCTCATATGTGTATTCTTCCCCTTGGACAGGCCGCCTGCTGAGGGCCAATCAAATCAGTTTCAACTGGGACCGGCTGGCGTCCTGGATCAACCTGACGGAGCAGTGGCCCTACCGCACGTCCTGGCTCATCCTGTACCTAGAGGAGACAGATGGAATCCCTGACCAGGCCACACTCAAAACTATCTATGAAAGGTGCAGATTTTTAGTTTTTATTACTTTCATATCTAACAGCTAATCCTCAGTTAAAGGAAGTAATGTTGACCGTTTAAGTACGTGTATCTACTGTGTATAATTAAGGGTTTTACACTATCGTTCTACTACAAATAGTTTCTTCAGTGCAGTTTTGTTCCTTCGCTGCATATAAAAGTTAAGCAACCCACATATATTTGAAGGATGTGTTCACTGAGCATTTTCTGAGTTTCTACATGAACGCAAACATCTGAATTTTTTCTGGGTATTAATGGGTTTGGCTGTTTGAGAAGTAGTAATATCACTTTATTTTGTTGACACTGGCTATGTCATTTTCATTACCCATAATACGGCATAAAACTAGGATATTTCGGAAATAAAAGTTACATACGCATCATTTTCATTTTCAATAAAACCATCAAGTCTGTTTTGTCTGGAGACTCAACATAATTTGCCATAGAACGTGCAAAGGCCAGGTCCTTGGTCAACCACACAAAGGCCTGCATTGTTTGAAGAAAGTCTCTTATTTCCGCAGTTCTGTGCGAGTTAGAAAGGTCATGGAAGCTTGGCCAAGTTTGTCCTTGAAGAATATTTCTGTCCATCCTTATTTCATGTGACAGGATTTCCAAAAACATTCCTACGACTAAAGACGTGGAGCCTTTGCTGGAGATAGATGGAGATGTGCGCAGCTTCGAGGTGTTTCTGTCCTCCCGCACTCCAGTGCTGACCGCTCGAGACATCCGCACTTTTCTCCCCTGCACAGTTAACCTGGACCCCAAGCTCAGAGAGATCATAGCAGGTGGCCTCTTGATTCTGCCTTATTACAACTGAGTGAACCATTGGGGACCAGGGTTGGGGAAATAGACCAATGCCAGTGTACAAATCAGTTCTATTATGAAGTAGGTTTGCATCCATGGTTCCTAACACTATCTGAGCAGGCCATTTAACATTTACATTCAACACACACACACACTTTTGATCTGTTTACAAACAGGAATTTTGTCTGATTTTGTTTCAATATTAGATTATAATGTATTTAGGCTTTTGTTTGTTTGCTTTGTATTGTGATTTATGTTTTAACTGAGTTTAGAAAGAATTTAGAAAATATACATATTGTTTTTTTTTATAAAATAACATTGAACAATTGTAAAAATTCCCATTTAATGCAGCCCTGTTGTGTACAGCCTTAATGGACTGGACTAGACTGATTAGTGCTTCTTAAAAGATGCACATTAGCATATTTGCATAGAGACACAGAGATTGGTTAAGCATGGAAGAGTATCAAGCAGAGTTAAGGCGAGAGTTCAGCGCTGCATAGTTTAAAAGCAGTATCATATCTAATATTTTACTGCTCCCATCTTTGAAAATGGAACTGTCATAAGGTATCTCCTTTTCAGATGTACGTGCTGCTCGTGAGCAGATGAACATTGGAGGAGTCACCTATCCTACACTGCCCCTGCATGAAGGTGCTCCTCGCCCCACTTCCATGTACAGTCAACAGTCCTCTGCCTGCTCCCCCACTGCCTCCTACAACGGGCCATACAACCCGCCTGGAGTGTCCCCTCAGCCCCACAGTGCTTATTACAGTGGCATGGCAGGCCCTCAGCACCCCTTCTACAACCGAGTGAGTGTCCCTACACACCCACCACAATGAAAACCCCTTCAAGTTTCATGCAGTTTTACATGTATTTCTACTGGATTCTGCAGTAAAAAAGGCAAGGACTGGAGCCAGGTTCATAGAGTTGGAACAGCAAGCTAGGGTCAGGTTTCCATCTTCTCTGATTGATCGCAGATTATGTACTAGTCTGACTGATCCAGTCCAGACTTTCTCTTTGATATATTTGGAAGCTCTTCTGTATAAGGTTTAGTGCCGTCGTGGTTCCAGTAAAATGGAAAGATTGTATTTGTTCCTATAAAGACTAATAGTAAACATTTGGTTTGGATGTCTTAGCAGTGTTTTCTACTCAGCTCTGAATAACTTTATCAGCCACAATCTTCTCATATAATGGATGTGGGACATCTTGTGTATAAGTAGACTTCTTAAAGAAGTCCAGCTCCAACATCAAATATATTTTCCACTTTCCCGCCTGTCTGGAAACATTTTTAATGTATCATCTCCCTGATGTCATTTTCAGAATTTTTTTTATCATTTCAATTTATTTAAGCCTTTTAGGTTCTGGATCCTGAACAGTACATACAGTGTGTGTGTGTGTGTGTGTGTGTGTGTGTGTGTGTGTGTGTGTGTGTGTGTGTGTGTGTGTGTGTGTGTG
>JBBPCX010000160.1:5450789-5480225 GCA_037974365.1 Hydrocynus forskahlii
GAAAGAGCCTCCGAATTGATGTCTCCTCTTGAGATATTGATTTTCACCCCGACACTTTCCTGCTACCCTTAAGTTCTCAGGAAGCAGTTTCAATTAGGTCTGTAAAAATAAATCCATAGGTGTAGTAGGCATTCCATACTGCATAGCCCAAAGGCCTTACTTTTAGAGCATTCTGTCAGGAAAGATGGAGTATGTCAGCAGCGTAGGTTCTTTGGGTTGTCCTCCAGTTTCAATGTTGTAGAGGAAAGACAGTGTTTTTCTCAAAGCGTGTGACTTTAATTAGCCCTAGTTGCTGAAACATTCTGTTTTGTGTGTTAAAAGTAGATTACATTATATACAGTTGATTTATTAAATGTGTCATCTCAGTACTGACATATTTGCGACATTTTTTCACATTTTAAACCTTACATTGAAATGGCACGGTATTTTCCAAATTTTATCATGATAATGCTGCATCTGATATTTAAGTTAGAATTATTAAACTTCATGCACACATGATTCTTGAGCACTGGTATGTTATAAACCTGCTTGTTTGATTTGGACTGTGCTGATTCGTACCCTTAAATTGTATTCTAAACATTTAAATAATAAATAAGACGTTTCAAGAAAAGAAAATGTATGTGTATTTGCCATTTAGCTTCATATTTTAAAGTGTTCTTTACAGTGCAGTCTAATGCACACAGTAAATTACATTTATTGACTTTCAGGTGTAAAATGTACCAACCTGGACTAAAAACTAATAATCACTTAGCAAGATGCATGCCATTCTTTAATATAATACAGCACTGTTTGAGATGTAATACTCATCCATCTGTCAGTACCTATAACACTGACAATTAATTTCACAGTGTGTCAGTGTCAGAGTATATATGTTTATATGGTACATCATCCTGCACTACTTATGTTGCATACTAGTGCAGAGTGATGTCATTTTAACTTGGTGGAACTGCTTCAAACTCATTAACACTAGCCCTCAAACTTACTTCTACACTTCTGTGTACATCCTTTTCATTCCTCTTTGAACCTTCTCTTCTTTTTATTTAAACGTATTTTCCTTCCCTTTTGATAGCTTGGACTCTGTACTAACAAACAGCATGGAATTAGAATTTTTACCCAATTTGACTGGGTTACCTCTGTCTAAGGATAACAGTAATCCTGTTATAAATGTGCCTGTTGTAATAATGAAAACTGATTATTTTCTCTGGGTTTGTGTGTTGTGTGTGTCAGGGCACTGCCTCTGTCGTGTCAGGCACCCCATCTGTGCTGCTCAGCTCCTTGAACACAGATATGGTGTGTGAGCGTCTCAAAGTGATCGAAGGCATCGACCAGAGCATGCTAGCGCAATACACTGCCACTATCAAGAAGGTAAGGTTTGTGTATGTGGGGTGGAGTGAGAGACAGAAAAAGGGAAAAAAAGAGAAGTAGAGTCTCATACATGTTTTAGTGAGAAATATCTGACGGGGAGAAAGAGTTCTCATGTTCTAAATCTTACATTGTACCATCTCAGGCTAATGTCAATGGAAGAGTTCTGTCCCAGTGTAACTTTGATGAGCTGAAAAAAGAAATGAACATGAACTTCGGAGACTGGCAGCTCTTTAGAGGAAGTGTAAGTACATTTGCTGAGCTGTGTGCTCAAAAATTGACTTGTTAACTTCCCTCTTCTTTAGAAAGCTCACGTGTCAGAAACCATGATTCAGTGTACTGTAAAATGTGTACTTTCTATCACTGTAAGCAAGTTGTTTGTCATGCAATGTAATAAATACCTGGATGTTAAAATGGAACTTTCAAATAATTGTTTTGTGTATCATTAATAATTTTTACAATTCCATTTGTGTTAACTGCTAAAGCTTATATCCTGCCAAGAATATGTTGCCAGTTACAAGTGTAGAAAAGGATGGGTGTAAATTACACAGTTTTGTGTGCAGGTCATGGAAATGCGTCATGTGGAGAGCCAGGTCCTACATGAGGAGGCTCCCAGTGAGCATGGCAGTAGCATGGTGGGCCAGGGGGAACCTGTCAGGCATCGTGGCTCTTCAGGTCATGGTGGACCTGGTAATTCAGACACCTCACCTATGTACAACTTTAATTTGAGCTTTGAAGAGCTCTCCAATGTGGGCCTGGATGAACAGCCTAGGCATAACAACCCTCAATGGATGGTGAGTGTTTTCTTTGCATTTGCAAAGTTCTTTCTTCACTCCTTCTTTAGATCAGGCCTCACAATATCTGTTGCCCTCTGCAGAGCACTACCCATCGTACCCCCAGTATGTCCAGCCTGAACTCTCAGGAGTCCTCCAATGACATCTGCAAGCTAACTGACAAGCAGCAGGCAGAATACCGAAATGCCTACCAAGAGTACATTGCTTCCATGGCCCAGCTCGAGGCAGCAGGCAGTGGGGCAGAGAAGCCTGTGCAGCCCCATCCGGGGCAGTTTATGCACTCCGGCTCTGATGACAAGACTAAAGATGGTGGTGATCAAGATGGACGCAAGTCCTATTCAAAGCGCAGTGGTGGAAAATCAGCAGATGTGACCGATTATGCTGCAACTGAAGCTGCCACTTTAGACCCCATCAGCGAGGAGGACGAGAAGGTGGACCATGGCTCCTCCAAATCCCTGCTTGGACGAAAGACCTCTGGAGAGAAGGTAGGCCTCTTTCAGAGCGCTGACCTGAAACTGAAGGCTGCAGGTGGTCTGCGCTACCAGAAACTGACCAGTGACGATGAAGAATCAGAAGAGTCTGACAATGCCCCTCTCCTTAAGGATGGGAAGAAATCTGAGTCCAAGCGCACTGAAAGCGAAGAACAATCTCTGGCCAAGGGAAAGGAGTACCTCTCAGATGGGATGCTTGACAAGAAGGACTCGTCTGACTCGGGTGTCCGTTCTAACGAAAGCTCGCCCAACCACTCCCTGCAGGACGAGGAGGCTGACCTGTCACAGTCGGAGAGGACGAATCTGATTGAACTGGACGAGGAGAGCCTTGCTCGAAAGAGAGGCCTGCCTAGCAGCCTGAGTGGCCTCCAGGATCCAGCAGTTGCCCGCATGTCCATCTGCTCTGAGGATCAGTGCAGCCTCTTGGCTAGCAGCCCTGAGGAAAGCTGGCCTTCGTCCAAAAACTACAACCTCAACCGCACACCCAGCAATACCACCCTCAACAACAACACCAATGCTCAGCAGGGGAACCGCCCACGCCAGTCTGGCGATAGCTCCATCACCCCCTCTTCCAATAAAACTGGCAGCGAAATCATTGTAACTCCTGGTTCCAGCACCAACACCTCCTCCACATCCACCACCCACAACGAAAATGTGCGTGTGGTGCACCTGAAGAGAGGCCCGAATCCCGGAGACCCTCCAGAAATCTGTGCTGTGACATCTGACACAGTCACTTTTGGCGAAGAGCGTGAGAGCATCCTGTGAGAACCTGAACCCTGGTGCTGAGAGAGTCTGCTGTCGAGCTTTAAATGTTTGGTATTATCATGTGAAGTGTTGCATGCTTAGTGAAACCTGTCAGTCCAGTGTTTAAGTGAGGTGCTTGTATTTCAGTGTTGAGTTAGTGGTAGATTGCCCACCGCAGTTTACTGCCAGCAGTGCTGCCTACGCCTTTATTTGTGATGTGATCCTCCCATTGTTGCTCACTTTCAAAATGCATGTCATCTGAAGTCCTATACCATATTTAATCTATATGTTTGTGAAATATGTCTAACAGTATTACCGCTTCCGTTCATTATGGAAATTTCCTTAAGAAAATTTTGAATTTATCAAGCTTAACACAAGCTGCTGTGCCAACTACTAAAAGAGAAACTGTCATGCCAGCTCCTGAAGAACAATGACTGATTATTGTGGGCTGTAATATTAACTAATGTTTATACACAAGCCGGTAATTACAGGATGATTAGTCTAGTCTTTTTGACTAACTGACAAATTATTTTAAGCTGACCCTTAAGGAAAAATGGCTAAACCTTGTCCAAACCTCTTAGCCAAAATGATCCAAACCATCATCATATGCTTATTGCTAGTCGTGAAGTGTTGAATCCTGTTAGTGGCATGTTGTCTGCATAGGTGTCAGTGTAGGACAGAGATCCTTAAACCTTATACTCAGGATCCAAGTAACTATCATCCAGAGGCCAAGATACATCGTATGACTAGAGGTTTTAAGAAATAGCATATAGTTATATGTTTATTCTTGCAGCAGTGATGCATCAATCACATGCTGAGGTCTTCCTTTGGATCCTGGCCTACAGTTTAAGAAACTCTGTGGTAGGTTAGTAACAGTGAGCATGTTCAGCAGTGACATGCATGTGTCTGACTGCAGTAACTGTAGTAACACTATAGATGTTGCATGCACTGTGCTGTTACTTCAGCTCTTCTGTGTACATGTGCTATCTCCTTCAGGCAGGAAATTGGGATAAGTGAGAACTGTCTGTAACATAAAGAAAAATAAAACCACAAAAGACAACACTGCTTTTCTTTTTTTGAAAGAAACCAAATGACCACACTTGTTGGTTCATATTTATTAATAGCCCTACATGAACATAGTCATTAATTTGAATAGGTTTAGGGCTGATGGTTTCTGTCTGCACACCAATTACACACCTCTCGAAGTGTCTAGACTAAACAACAGGACTGATTTTTAAAAAGGGCATGTGTTTCCAATGAACATTTAGATAATTCAATTGTATACTGTGCACAAAATAGAACTAGACAGCAAATCCTCAGCAAAACACATCTTTGTCGAACATCTACAGGTCAGCTCACTGGTGAAGAACAATGAGAAGCTGACCCTCATACAGTTACACGAGTGCTATCAGTTGTTCATGAGAATAATTGAAAATTGTATGTTATTCTTGTCTGAATGGAGGCTTATCATAGTGGTTGTTCCCTTTCACATTATGAACACCATGTAAGAGCATGGGTTCCAGCTCTAGTCCTGGAGGCCCCAAGTCCAGCACGGTTTGGTTATTCCATAGCGTAAACACTCCCGGTTTGGCTGATGAGTAAATGAACAGGTTCAGTAGGTGTAATAGCAGGGATGGACCCGAGTCCATCCTGGTGACCTCATAATGTTACAAGCCTGGACCAATACACAAACGAACATCATTTAGTTTAGATAAAATGTGGACTTCACTTGTTTTCAGGCTATAAGCCAAGGTCAGTATAAAGACAAGAGGCTGATTTTGTAGCCTACATCATTTATTTTTTTTATGTAAAAAGTGCAGTTTTACAGTACTGTTATAAAATTATTTCGTAGCATTACAAATGTCACATTCTAGCAGAAAAGAAAGTACATCGATTCACTTTACAGCACTCGAAGCACAAGGCGAACTTTTTAAAAGCCGTTCATCCGTGCGCTCTATTTAGTTCGGGTTTCTCAGGGCTGGTCCTGTAGACCTAGACCCCCCCGCCCTCCATTTTAGTGCTTTTCCTGTTTTAACACACCTGATTCAACTCATCAGCTCATCAATAAGCCTTTCATGGAGGTTAACTGGGTGCACTGGAGCAGGGAAAACACTTAAATGTGCGGGGCAGTTAGGGGCTCCAGGGTAAGCTGCAGGCCCCGAAAGCCACAGCGCCGGGCAGCTCACTGTGTCCCTGCCGTAACACGCGGAGTGCAGCTCCATTAGAGGAGCTCTCCACACACCATGACTGTCGTGTAACCACACACTACACTAACCAAAAAAGGCATTTTAAAAGGAAAAATGGTGCATTTTCTTCATTTTGCTTTGCTCCATCTCAGCCAGTGTCCTGTAACTGATATCTTCCTTTGGAAGAGAGAGAACTGTACAGCCTGTAGATAAATATAATATATATAGAAAAAACCCACACTGAATATTTTTTTCACCTCCGTTTGAGGGAAATCCATGTCATTCAAGACGAAGTCCAGGCAAAGGACACGGAGGAATAACAAAAAAGGTCCTGTTTTTGCTCCATGACCGAAACACCTGCAGAAAGGGAGAGAGAGAGAGAGAGAGAGAGAGAGGCGTGTTTAGTTAAGGCACAAGGAGCAGAAGGACAGGGATCCGGATAGACTGGCGCCAGACAGGAAGCCAGCGTGCTCGAGGATTTTTTTTTCCAGACTTTTAACCCAACAGCAAACACCGGGCACCAAGGAGGACACACTGATAACAGCCCGTGCTTGTTTTTTTTTAAATCTGTAACTGAAATATAATGGTACTGTGAGTAAAACACAACTACTACATGCTTGTCGATCTCCAGTCTCCCCAAGCCGAGTGTTTTTTTCACTGCCTCTGTTGGCTGTGATTTTATCACCGTGTGTTTAATTAGCTGATATGGAGGGTCTGAACTGCGTTCTGAACAGAGCCGTCTTTCTTACCCGTTCAGCTTCAGCGTGGAATCATCATGTGGTCATCTGAGGTCATTTCTCTTGGACAAATGCTGCACTGAAAAAACAATTAAAATTTTACTTTTTTCAGTCAACAATGGGCTGAAAGTTTTCCTTTATTTCCCTTTAAAGAGAACTGTTCAGTCCTAAAGGAATTACAGTATAAGAGTGTTATACTGTAACCGAATAGTATAAGACAATACTACAGCAATATTACAGGTTCAAGTGTTGCAGATACTGAAACACTCCTGTTTCATATGCAGGATTACTACAGTTTTTTGCTGAATGTTTGAATAGACTCTTACTATTTTAAGTGTCGAACTCAGGTGGCCAAAAGGTCACACTAAGGGTCAAAGAGTCAAATCAACACTGTTACAGTCTATTCAAGAATGAATTAATTAGACGCCATAAGGGCAGATTTAACACTAAAAACATTTGACGCTAGGAGAGTCAGTTCAACACTAAGGTACAGTTTAACACTACGCTCAAATTAATACGAACAGTTTAACTCTAAGAGTAAATTCAACACTTACAATCAACTCAAACCTTAGAATCAGTTAATCAATGTAAAACTCAATCACTTAACGCCATCTCAACACTGAGAACCAGCTCAACCCTGTAACGGTCAATTCAACACTAATGATCAGCTGAACACTAATAAGAGTCCATTCGACACTTATAATCAACTCAACCCTGTAACAGTCAACTCATCAATAAGAATCAGCTCAACGCTGTAAAAGTCAATTCAGCACTAATAGTTAATTCATCATTGCAACAGTCAAATCATCACTTAAAACAAAACTCAACACTAGAAGTCAGTTCAACACTGTGTCAGTCAATTCAACACAAAGAATCAATTTAACACTATAAGGGCCCATTCGATACAGTATAGTCAGTTTAACTGGCAGAATTCACTGGCAGTCGCTTCCTCACTGTTGGTCAGTTCAACACTTTGAGTTCATTCACTACTGTCAGAATCACGCACTGGTGTTTATTGTCAGCACTGGTATTTATTGATCATGGGGAGTCCGTTGTCTTCGGTACTTGTCACTGTCGTGCCTTGTCAGTAGCAGGCAGAAACCTGTGTGTGTGTGAGAGAGAGTTGAGCAGAGGTGTGTGTGGTGTTCACCGTGTCGTGGAGAGGAATCGGTGCTCTCTCTGGGTCTCCACTCTGCTGCTCGGGTGCGGGGGAGGGGGAGGCCGAGCTGGAGTCCAGAGCGTTCTGGAGGTCCAGGATGTAGTCGATGACATGCTGCAGGATCTCCACCTTGCTGACGCTCCGGTTCTGCGGCAGGCTGGGCACCAGCTCCTTCAGCCGGCTGTAGCAGTCGTTCATGTTGCAGAGCAGCCCGAGAGGCTCGTCCAGGCAGCCCTTGCTCCTCCAGACGCCCAGGTCCTGCTCCAGGCGCTCCAGCGTGTGGGACGGAGTCCTCCTCAGAGGCAGAACTGGGCTGATCGCCTTCATACTCAGCCTACAGTGAAGCCCTTTTGCGTCTTTTTTACCGTAAAGAACTGAACAGAACTCAAGAGAGTCTCCCTCACACAGATCAGTCTGTTCACACCCCCACCAGACCTTCTTCCCCTCTAGTGTTTTCGCTTTCTCTAACAGCCTGGGCTCGATGAGCTTTATTATAGGGCTCGAGCCTTGAAGCGAATTGGCCAGTACATCCACGTCCATCAGCTACTCTGAGCAACGCGATTGGTCCGTGAAGTCCCGCCCACATCGTCTGCATTCTTTCCTCGTGGTTGAGGCTCCAACAGGAGCGGGCAGATGCTGAAGGTACACTACAAAAGTATTGGGACACAGGGACTTTGATGACATTTAATTCAAATAGATTTTACTGTGGGGGACCCCTTTGCAGCTCCAACAGCTTCCACTCTTCTTGGAAGACTTTCCACAAGATTTTGGAGTTTCTGTGGGAATTTGTGGCCATTCCCACTGTAGAGCATTTATGAGGTCAGACACTGATGTTGAATGAGATGGCCTGGCTCGCAGTCTCTGTTCCAGTTCATCCCAAAGGTGCTGGATGGGTTGAGGTCAGGGCTCTGTGTGGGCCAGTCAAGTTCTTCCAGACTGAACTCATCCAGCCATGACTTTATAGATCTTGCTTTGTGCACTGGGACACAAACATGCTGGAACAGAAAAGGTTCTTCTCCAAACTGGGCCCACAAAGTTGGAAGCATGGCGTTGTCCAAAATGTCCTGGTATGCTAAAGCATTAAGATTGCCCCTAACTGGAAGCAAGGGGCCACCTGAATTCAAGAGATGTGTCCCAATACTTTTGTTCATATAGTGTATTTCACTCTTATAGAGGACTCAGATAATCTCATTATAGCATGAATAAAATAAAAAAAAAATTATGCATTAAAAAATAACATCCAAATAAATGCGTTTTAAAAGTTAAGATTTTTTAGATGTATAATTTCACAGTTTACTTAATTATTTATTTATTTGTTTGTTTGTTTGTTTGTTTGTTTGTTCGTTCATTCATTCATTCATTCAATTAATTCATTAATTTTTTTACTGATCTAATGCTAGGACTGCCAAAAACACATATGTGAGTCTGTGAGTATTGAAAGAATGTGTTGGACTTGAAGTGAAGACTGTGCTCATACAAGAAATGTAAGCTTTTGCAGGAGCTCTTAGTATGTAAATACAGAGACAGACTTGAAAAAAGAGGTTGTGTGGGTGTTGCTGGGATCTCAGCAAGAAATTTACAGGAGATACTTCATAGGGCTCTTCAAGATATGCATATATAAAACTGAACACAAGCGTTCCCCAAATAAAACACAAAGGAGATCAGCGATTTATGAGGCAGTGGGATTTTAAGTGGTTTTTAAACACTTCCCAGAGGAATTCAAGGTTTAATGCAGAAACATTATTCACAGTCTAGGGCAGTGTCTCCTGGTCCATTTTCTGGACTAGCCTTGTCCTGCACATATTGCTAAATATTCTGAAATGCCTGTTTAAGAAAGAGCGTTCTTATATTGCACTCATGTATTGGAGCCATGTATTGGAGCACGTGGACTTCGGCACTGGAAATGGAAACAGACATACACTGATCATCTATAATATTAAAACCAGGTTAACTCCTTAAAATGGCACCTGTCAAAGAGCAGGATACATTAGGCAAGCAAGTGATGTGTTGGAAGCAGAAAAAATTGATAAGCGTAAAGATCGGAGCGAATTTGACAAAGACCAAATTGTGATGGCCAGATGTCTGGGACAGAGCATCTCCAAAACACCAGGTTCTGCAGGGTGTTCCCAATATGCCATGGTTAGTACCTACTAAAAGTGGTCCAAAAAGACAGAAAAATGCGTTGCAGGTTACTGCTTTTGGGGCTGCGTAGCTGCTGACCAGTCAGAGCACCCATGCTAACCCCTGTTCACCCACAAAAACATCTACAATGGGCATGTGGATATCAGCATTGGGCAGTGAAAGAAAGTGGTCCAGTCTGATGAATCATGTTTTCTTTTACATCATGTGGATGGCTGGATGTATCGCTTATCTGTGTAAGAGATGGCACCATGGGAAGGAGGCAAGATGGCAGAGGCTTGAGTTTGAGGTGTTGTCTTGGCCTCCAAATTCTCCAGAGCTCAATCCAATCGAATGTCTGTGGGATGTGCTGGACAAACTAGTCCAATTCATGGAGGCCCCATCTCACAATTTGCAGGACTTAGAAAGGTTATACTGCTAACATCTTGGTGCAGGTGCCACAGTACCTTTAGAGGTCTTGTGAATTCCAAGCTTCAATGGATCAGAGCTATTTTGGTGGCACAAGGGGGCCTACACAATATAAGGCAGATGGTTTTAATGTTATGGCTGACTGATGTATTTGATAGCATATCAATGTCACATCTGGTAAAAAGCAGAAATACACAAACACTGGACAAAACTCAATCCCACAATTCCAGTGGAGCAGAGGGTGGCTGGTCAAGTTTGAGAAGATGAGAATATTCCCAATAACACGACATACACTATTTGTCCAACTGTCCAGACACCTTATTTAATTAGTGAATTTAGCCACTTCAAAGTGCTCCCATTGCTGACACAGGGGCTCAGTTGTGTACACATGGTTTGTATAGTCTCCATAGAAAAGCATTGCCAATAGAATCAAGGTCTAAGGTCATCAAGCAGAGTGTAAAGGGCGTGTAAAGCACCCCAGCATTGAGCTGTGAAGCAGTGGAACCGTTCACCAACCAATACCTTTGGGATTAATTGGTGTTTGTGATCCAGAATCATTCATCAATTAATCCCAATTCAACATTTCATGTAAAACCTTCCCAGAAGGCTGTTTCTGCAGTACAAGTGGGATAAATTCCCTATTAATACCCTTAATTAGAGAAGAAATGTTGTATGAGCTGTTGGACACAGTGTTTATGACTACTGTGTGTTTTCCGATGATACAATGTGATGAAGTGCAGTACACTAATAAGTGTAGGGATGTTGTAGGGGTCACTAGCTATCATGTGTAAACAAATTCCATACTCATCTGGATCCTGTACTAAGTAGGAGGATCAGGAGAAGGAACTAATCAGGGAATTATGTTTTACTGATGGCAATAAGTATGATGGCAATGCATGAAGCATATTGGTCAGTATGACCTCAGTACTGAGGCTAAAAACTGGATTTCAGTGCAAAAACTAGATTTCAGTGCAATAAACACCAGGACACCAGTGCTGTGGTACTGTTGGGATTTCAATACATACACAACCAGTGCACCAAAACAACCACTGAGAGTCCATGCTGTGTGAACTTAAACGTAGGTGTTGGAGTTGGCATTGGTTTTTTATGCCCTTTTAGACATCATCTATTTCTGGCTTTCTTCCTTTTGTTTTTCTTCATTTTTTTCTTTCCCTCTGTCTATTGAAACTGTTTAACATATTAAGATAATAAAGCAAAACAAGCAAAATGCTCAGCGAACTCAGTTGAGACATGAGATATGGAGTCCGCTGGGAAAGTCTGATGTGTGAGTTTTAGGTTCTTGTCCAAGGGACACACAGAATTGTGTCTGCTGTCATAATACAAAGTGTCGGTGAGTGTTTTTTGACCTGTTCTTCCCCAAGATGTTGGAAAACAAAAGGGAAACGTCTAACCTTACTCGACTGAATGGCATCCCCTGGACCACCACACGAAACTCAAGAGTCTCTCCGACTCTCTCTCTGCCCTTTATTGTTGTACATGGGCCAGGCGGAGTAAAGTTTCAGGATAATGCTCTTTTCTCAGCTGTTTCTGGGAACTGTAAGAAGAACTTTTTTTTTTTTTTTTACATTGTCATCCATTATAAACCAAGCTCCATATATACAGGGTTGCCAGATACCTCAGATTAAATCTTAATTTAGGAGGACCTCCACTTCTCATTTCCTCCAATTTTCACATTTTCCTCTTGATCTTCCCACTAAAACAGTGGCATGTTGGTACGAAAACATTGCTCTCCTAGTGTCTTTTTACAAATTTGCTGCATATTTGTTTAATCTCAAGTTTTAATCTTTAACCTTAAATGAAAGGCTGAATAAAAATGGCATTCGTTGGCAAAACTACACATGATCTCAATTGACTACTTTGAACCGTGTGAAATGTCATGGTATTTCAGTAAAGACGTATTATTCTTCATGATAATTTGCTAGTAAATCGTATAATAGTATAATAGTTTTCGTTTCTTCCATATGTTGTCAGACGTTAGTGAAAACAAACAGCTCCAACCCACAGGAATGCCCACATGAACTAATCTATGTCTGTGTGTGCAGGAGTATATAATTTATATTAACTCTACATTCAGTATTGAATACATTCCAGCATTGTTATCTGGTTGGAAATGCCTCCCATACTGTACACACGTTCAGTTTGTGAGTTGGTACAGGGTCCTGGCTGACCTCTCAGTACGGCCACAGTGCCTCTGGCTACATACTTGTCCTGATTTGTGCCTCTTTTGTACAGCTTCTGCCATTTGTGTAATAGAACCTAAGTGCATCAGAAACTATTAAGTTTTGGCGTTAAAATAACATGGACAATTATGATGACAACCCATACTTGATGACAACCCATTCGGTATATGACTATATAAGTCTTATTTGTATTATAATAATACATCTCTTTTTAGCTTTCTTTAGCTGCTAATGGAATTCCTACTAATCTGATTGACACTAATTTTAGCATGCCACTGATATATGGCTTAGTTAAAGATCTGAATTAGTTGTCTTAATGTCATATATATTCTTGCATGGGCAGACAGCCATATTAGCACATACTAGTAAAAAAACTTTGAAGACATGTTACATTTTTTTAGATTTCAGTGACACATAGTTATACATTCAACATTTGAGGCGGACATTGTGAGAAGATAAAGCGTCTGACCTGGGACTGACCCTAGACCAGCCTGTGAGCAGGCCTGGTTTTGCCCAGATTGATCGCACCGTTTCACAGAATGTATTTTTTGGCAGGTATGGAAAAGTAATTATCACCTATCTGAAATGTACACATTGATAAAAGTATAATACATCAACACACTTACTGCTGAAAGTAGGTAAATTGAAAGATAAAACTGTGTTGAAGAAAATAAAAGTCCTTGCACTGATTCAGATAAACTGGTTATGAACATTTGTTATGTAAGCATTTCAGAAGAAGTCCAGCAATTCCAAAACCTCCCCAATCAAACACTGAAATAATAAGCTACGGTTTTTAAGAAAATGACATTTGATTTGCTTTCTGTGAGTACAGTCATTCCATTGTGCCCAATCACAGTCTGCCTTATTTTCTCAGCCTGTCTGTTAGTGCCTCAAGCCTTTAGGTCTATATCAGAGCATCCAGTGCTGAAAGTCTCGTGTGGTCCTTTCGAAAGGCTAATGTCATGAGTAGGTTTGATGCGGCTTCTTTATAGGGGTGTTGAATGTGTAGTATATGTAGGCGTCTCTCTGGCTGTTTTTGCATTTTGTGAAATGAACAGAGGTGGGACAAAAAAAGCCATGTTGAGTGAAAACAAGGTTTGACAGCTTCAGTTTGTTTCCATGAGAAAATTCTAAAAAAAAATACGTTGTTTTATAAAATATCAGTAAATCCCATTGTAAAGTAAATGTGGTGTTTATGTGCATTCCCCTCTGCTGTGTGTCTGTTCATATTCTGTTCACTAAATCATATAGATTTGTCAAGACCTGTAAAAAGTAACCATTAAGCCCTATAAAAGTTACTCTGATTCAATAGTAAATTTTGCTTGTGGACACTTTCTGAGAGTCTTCTTAGGTCCAGTTGGCAGCTGGCAGGCATGACAGGCCGTTACACATCTGTAACTCCAACATATCAAATCCCACTGACACTGCTGGCCCGGGGCTCATTCGTTTGTTCATACACTCCCTCGCTCGCTTGCAGTGTGAGAGATGCCTCAGGCATGACTTCACAGGACAGGTGCGGTTAGCCGTTCTGCCTCATAGCAGTGCTGAAACATCAAAGGCTGGAAGCGGGGAGATTTGGCCAGTGCGTCTGACCTGGCTCCAGACCCAAGCCTGGCCGCTGTGTGTTTAAAACACACTGAGAGCGTGTGAGGAGCAGAGCTGCTCGGTTTGCTCACAGAACTCTGTGTGGAAATAGAAGAGGTCGCACCAGACTGTCAGTAAAGAGCAGAGGAGCAGGCCATATTGTTGGCCACATTCAACTCCGGGACACCAAAAGTGGACGCACACACACACACACACACACACACACACACACACACACACACACGTACACATCTTCTTGAACATAACACTGGTTTCACCTGGACTTCTTTTGGCTTCCCTGTCCGTGTCAGCACTGACCACAAACAAATGGTAACATACTTCGCTAATATCTCCACTTCCACTGCAAATGTTCCCACCAATCTGCAGCACAGAAGCTGAGTATGGAAAAGTAATGCACTGATTCATCACCTACTTCAAATGTATACCTTACTAAAAATGTATTACACTAACATAATTATGGCTGTAAGTAGGTCAATTGAAAGACAAAACTGCCTTCACTGTAAGTCAAATAAGCTCAATGCAGTGTTTAGGATAAGAAAATAGTAAGAGTCCTTGTGTTGATTCAAAATGACTGGTTGTAATCTGCCCTTCACATAAATCAGTTGTATGATATCAATCACACACTGTAGGCAGGGCTGTCAGCAGTCAAAGCCGTTGCTTAGGGTCAATGAACCTTTTAATATGTTTGTGTGTTTTAAGAACATTTGAGAAGAAGTACAGTTAGTCCAAAGGCGGTGGTTGCATTTCATGGAAAAACAATTTTTGCTTAGTTCTTTTTAAATAGAAATGTTTGATCTCCTGGGTCCTTTCTAGGTGGGTTTCCACCAGAGATTCTAGTTTCCTTCCACAGTTCACATGTATCCCAGGTAGACTGGAGATTCCAAATTGCCCCCGGGTGTGAATGTGTCTGTGTGTGTTTGTCTGACGACCTTTCCAGGGTGTCCATTTTCGGCCCCTTTCACCCCACGAGCTCTGGTGTACTCACCCCTGTGGACCTGGTTAGGATGCACTGCTCAGATTATCAATGAAATCATTACTTTTTCTGTCATGAGAACCAGCGTATTTACAATTATTCACCACTGCAGTTGATACCCAGTCTCAGTTAAGTTGCAGGGAGTGTTTCCATCAGCACTGCTTTTTTAACGAGGTAGAGCTAAGGACAACCAATATTTCTCAGCATTAGAGAGACAAGCAACTTGATGAATTCTTTAAGGATGAATAGAGGCTGGAAAATGGTCATTACAATTTTAAAATTTTTGGTAAACCCCACATTATAAGTTGACCTCATTGGAAAACGTAATATGATATAAATAAATGTTTTCATGTAACACAGTGGGTAGGAAAACATCATGCATATACACATACTACACATGTGGGTACACAAATTAGATCTGAATTTAATTCAGTAAAAGGCTAGCGCAAGTGCTTTGGCCTAAAAACAAAAACAGCTTTGCTCATTCTGTGGTCCACAATGTCGTCACCCCCCCCACCCCACCCCCCATCTCAGCCACATGCCTTTCAGTACCGATGCTCTGTGCCCACTGTCCTTCATGCCCTCCTGTCAGCTCGTGGGTGTTGTACTGAGCTCCTCTGAGCCGGGTGCTGCAGTGTGAGAGGCCAGGTGGACAGAGTGTGTGTGGGTGTGAAAGCGTGTCTGCGTGGCCGGGGGTGTTGAGGGTGTTGGGGGTGGAGGATGAGGAGGCTGGTGCCCACGGGGAGAACACCTGCTCACCCCTGCCCAACTCCCCCTCCACCTGCCCCAGCTGCAGCCTGCCAGGCATCTGCCCACCTCTGGGTAATGGAGCTGTCACAACTTCAGGCCGCTCGCTGCACAGAGCTGACCTAATTTATGTGGCCTGTCTCTAACTCTGCACTCTGTCCATTATCAGTCCGGCTCTTCGTGTGCTCTTATATGGCTTTAAAAACTCAAATTTCATCTGATATGACATTCAAATAGTATTAGATTCAAGTTCTAAATTTTGTAAATTAAGTAACAGTTGAAAACTTACACACTTCTCCCCTCCTAACCCAGATTTATTGAGCAGCCAAGACATGTTTAGTGTCTGTAGTTTGCTTCATCAGTTTTTTACTACAGGGCCAATGTAGCTAACAAGTAACACACAATTAGCATTGTGTATACGGCATGCCAGACATGCATTACTGTTGATAAATCTCACACACATGCTTATTTGATTTCTGGCACTGAATGACATGTTATTGTCTATAAAATTAGATCCTGTCTACAAAAATCTTGGCTTTGGAATGGCTGCTGCTAAGGTTTTTAAGATAAGAAGATAGGAAAGAACTTTATTTATCCCCTGGGAAATTCACTTTTGTCATTAACATGCACTGTGCAACAGAAGAATTACCTTAGCTTTACAATTTACTTTTGTCAATATTAATACATTAGGCCATGTCCAACAGTGTCAGAAATCACATTAGCAGGTCTATTTCTGGTCACATCAGAACTCAACGCAGTGTGTGATAATTTAAGCATGTTATTTGTAATGCAAATTGTACACAGGCTTCCATTACATTGTCCTCTAGTGCAAAAACGAAGAATAATAGAAATCACAGAACTGTATCGTTTTGTGTTATAGGATACTGTACATTGGAGAAAATACACAAGTTCATTCACAAGTCAGGCCTAATGCAACTGATTGCAATGCAGAAGAAAAGCAGGTAACAAGCAGGAAACAAGCGGCATGGCTACAATATCTAGCCAACAAATTTAATAAACATTGTCAGAAAACTACTGCAGTATACATTCAATATGTTAGAAAAGTGTAAAGAGCAGTTATCAAGCAGATAACCCTCCATCCCCCCAATCAAATAATCAGTTGGGTGCCTTGAAATCTTACTAGACTAATGTTAACTTTAGTAACCTACCACATCCAAGACTAGTACATGACTTTAAATGTTATGTCCACAGATATTCGTGTATTTCCTGAGGAAAGAGGTGAGGATTTTGCAACCACTAGGAACTATTTGAATTTCTATGAGTGCATGAATGCGTGTGTGTGCGCGCGCGCGCGTGTGTGTGTGTGTGTGCGTGCGTGTGTGTGTGCGTAAGAGAGATAGAGAGAGAGGTAGATATGGAGAGCATCATTTGATCCCTCTGAATGGCAGATACAATAGTGTCTTTGATGGAAGCAGGGCATGCGCTGGAGTGACGTGCTGGCAGACAGGGGTCACCTCGGCCTGGCCGCTGTCCACACGCTTGGGAATAATGGAGTCTCACAGGGTCAAATGAAGGCTAAAGGATGTGTGATTAAAATCTCTTCTCTTGTGACGGCCTGCCTAGTGTTTATGCGGCCTTCCTCTTGTTCTTTTCTGTATCTCTTGAGTCTAATTCACTGCAAATAGTCATCAGGGATGGCAGCATTCTCTGAAACTCACACACACACACACACACACACACACATACGCACACATACAATGGCTCTGTTCACCTTCAGCATTTGCAGCAGAGGTCGCTGAACAGATGGGCATCAACCTTGAATGGTTGAACTTATCTGAAACGTACGCTCCACAGTCAGCATGTCTCTTAAAGCGATAGTTTGGTCAAAATCAGATTGACACAATTTCCCCCAGCCTTAAATGTAGTAGATTAGACAAAACACATCTGGCGTACAAAGTTTGTTTCTTTAGTTTTGCACTGATGCTGTGATGCTAGTAGCCGAAAGCTAATATACGCCAATACTCCACTAATTAGCATTAACTACAGGCCGAAATCATCAACCACTTTGCACAAAGCATGTTGGCATTGTAAAGTGATCTCAAATAGGCTTATGTGACTTTAGGGACATACTGTTATCTTGCATGTACGTTGATTAGCTAAAAACAGTAGCAGCAGCTAAACTAAGGCATTCAATTCAATTCAATTCAATTCAAAAAACTTTATTTGTCCCCGAGGGCCAATTTAAAAGGCATAGTGGAGCAGTGCACACATAAATATGCCCACATGTGCCAATTTCTGTGGATAAAAGTATGTCATACAGTGTCAGAAACCACATAAGCAAATGATGTTATTTAACAAGTCAGCACCGTTTTAGGTGTGTGATGATTTAGGCCAGCAGTTTGCATGTTGGACACAGTAGAATTGCAGCTCCAGAAATAAGGAGGCAAATGTCAGACTTCAAATATGTTTTGGCTGATCAGGGTAAAGGGAAAATTGTGTAAGTTGGATTTTTGATCTCAATGCCACGCACACTGCTGCTAAGATGCTTGCATTCACACCCCAGTGCCACTCATCACCTCACTGTAAGGCTCCAAATGAACCCCCAGTTAAAGACGACACGTGTTCACAAAAGAGGGGCTGAAACTCGCAGCTGGTGAAGGAACGAAGCAGCAGCAGTGTGTATTTTAAGCAGCTGCACCATGTTTCTTTGGCTTGGGCAAAATGGGACTTAATAACCAGGCATGAGCAGCAGCACAGGAGACGGGAGCTAGCAGTGTGCTGTTGCTGCTGCTGGAAGTTCATAAACAGGGAAATGATTGCGGAGAGAAGCAATTAATGTCAAACTCTTCGGGATATGTGGCATCTCTCTGACATTCAGTCATCATTCCAGCAGCTGGAAACAATAAAAACTAATATTGCAAAAAGCCCAGCCACCGATGTGGCCCCCGGAGTGCATTTTTTCTGTAAAAGCAATAACCCATTAAACCATCCCCATCTTGTAACTCACTGTTCAGCTGGTGGAAAACAAACTGTGGCTACATTGTTACTGAGTTACTGACAGCGATGTCATTTTTCAGTGGGGGTGCATTAACAAAATCTGTTTAGTGAGTGTTTTACGGCACGTCACGCAGATCTTTTTGTACCGGATCAGTTTTCTTTCCACCTATAGTTGGGACCCAGCTAGGACCCATGACACGTACAGGAGGCCTGTCAGCATGACATTTTCTCCTCCAGCCATGGTGCTCCCTCTCTCACTGCTCGCGGGTGTCTTTTTTAGAGATCACCCATCTGAAGGGTATGGGCCTAACTGGTCTAATAATCGGTTAATGTTCACACAGATGATGATGTAGTAGCAGCCTCTCACTCTGAGCAAAAGAGCCATTACCAGCCATCTGTGATGTGCCTTCATCCTCACGCAACAGAGCAGCAGCCTGCCTTCCACAAATCAAAACCTTGCTCTCACATGCCTCATCTCTGCTGAGGAGCAAATGCAATAACTAGTAAAATCATGCAATGTGCAGTTTGGGTAAAATAGCAAACCCATGATGCCCAAAGTCCTGACATGTGTGCTTATTACGCTTCTCAATGCCATGAAATAAATGAAGAATAAACGACTAGCTAAACAACAAAACAAAAAGAATGTGCAAAAATGAAACCCAAGTGGGTACCATTTATTAAACTAAATATGAAGAAATAAACGAAGTGAAAAAGTCTTCATAATAATGCAGATAGAAGGCATGAATGCTTGAATAAATAAATAAGTGAAGTATGATACATAGATAAAATAATTATAAATAAATAAACAAAATTATCTTTAACATGTTCATAGCCTTTTTTCCACAGCTAGATAAACTATTGGATGAAAACATCTTATTATGCTGCATACAGTTTCAATATACAGCTCCAGAAAATGATAAGAGACCCCTGCAATTCATTTTTAAATCAGCATCTCTGTGAGTATGACAACCATTCCATGCCAGTGTCTGTTAAATTCCTACACAAGCACCTCATTCTGCTTTATGAGGTACTGATTAGTGACCACCTGAATCACATCTTATTTAATGAGGAAAAGTATAAAAACACTGCTGCAATCAACACCCTCCTCTCTAGTAGAGTTTTACCACCAGTTTTACCGCCATTTTGTTTAGGAGTGAACCAGAGATTTTCTTTGAATTATTCGGGTTCTGCAAACACTGCATCATTTCTCTTATTTTGATGTCTTGTCATTTCCTTTACAATTATAGTTTAGGAACAATATTTTTATTTGGAAATTAGGAGAAATACTGTTAGCAGTTCTTAAAAACTAAGGCAAAGCTGTTCAGTTCAATACCTGCGCCTATAAAAGATAAAACTTGAGAAACTGAACATTTTTGCAGTGATTTTGCAGTCTTATTTTTCTCCAGAGAGACTATACCCCTGAAGACCTTTTCACAGAGTTTCCAAAGACCTGAAAGGGAAACGCTGTGGAATGGCCTGTCCTGTAAGCTGGATTCTGTTACACAGCGCCACGGTACAGTGAATCTCAGAGAGAGCAGAGTCTTCAACTTTCACTCCAGGTGAGTGTCATAAGCCGTAACTAAGAGTCAGCAACACTGTGAGTTTGATTTATGAGTCAGAACACAGTGTTATTAATCATTCAGACTTTTGTCTCTGCAAGTGTTTGCCATCTCATTCTAAAGCAACATGAATGTCTCTGAGGTCTATCTGTATCATTTGGTTTGATCCACCAGGATTTCATGGAAACTACAATTACTTTATGGATATACGAGATGTTTGTGGGTTGGTTTTTCATACGGGATCTTGAAAATAAAGGTGCCTATGGAACAATGCCGTACAAGAACGACTTTTGGTTTCCTGAAGAGCGTTTCGGTCTGCTTTTCCTAAAAGGTAACCACAGGCAGTGCTTCATAAGAGCCATTTTAACGCATTTTTAACTTTACTTTTAAAACTGTGGATAAAGCCTAGTCCTGGATTACACTACAACATCAATGGTGAATCACTATTAATTCTTATGTAACAAAAAAGAACAATGAGGAATGAAATCAAATGAATGTCACAAGTGAGCATTGCTTTCTGGCAGGATAGCAATCGGATGGGACCTGTAGGACTGATCTTTTTTACTGGACTGGAGCAGTGAATCCCACACAGAGAGAGGAGACAATAGCAGAGATTCGGGCACGGCCCTTACACGCAGCTGCAGGAGAGCTGTAATCAGCACGCCAGCTCTGCATGGTGGAGGTGGTCATAGCCCAGCGCTCCGGGGCCGCTCAAGGGCCACTTGAGCCCTGATGAAAATCACCACTAATCAGTGATTACAAAAATGCAAAAGGGCATGAAACGTATTTCTGAAATGCAGCCTTTGTATTGCCCACAGCCTCTTGTCCTATAAAGGTGTGGTGATTCCAGTCTAATGCTGCTAATGCTAATCACGCCAGTGATTCTGATTTCATATATGCAGTGTTGAAAAAAAAGGAGCTGTTTGTCAAGAGTATTCCAGGACTGCTCTGAACACACTTTGCAGGCACTGAAAATAAACGGGATGGCTCTATCTCAGATTTGTTTTTATTTCCAAGACGATTGGACCTCCACCCTGGAATGGTGTGTTCATTTCCCTGGGCAAGGACATCCGCATGTGTGTGTGTGTGTGCTGTAGCCGCACACGCAGATAATCTAATCTGTTTCTGAGTGTCCATACCAGACTGTCCCTTATGGGCTGATAGGCTTGCCTTGTGTGCCAGGCCTTACTCTGCTTGTGCTGGACACCAGCAAACACAGATGACATCAATTTTCCCAGTCAGTTTAGGGTTACACATTACAAACTACACATTATATACTGATTAGCCATAACATTAAAACCCCGGGCTGTCAAAACAGCTTTGACTCGTTGAGCTTGGACTCCACAAGACCTCTGAAGGTGTGCTGTGGTATTTGGCACCAAAGTGTTAGCAGCAGATCCTTTGAGTCCTGAGAGTTGCGAAGTGGTGCCTCCATGGATCTAAATTGTTTGTCCGACACATCTCACAGATGCTCAGTGAGATTGAGATCTGGGAAATCTGAAGGCTAAGTCAACATCTTTGACTCTTTGTCATGTTCTTCAAACCATTCCTGGACCATTTTTGCAGTGTGGCAGAGCATATTATCCTGCTGAAAGAGGACACTGGCATTACAGAATACTGCTGCCATGGTAGGATGTACTTGGTCTGCAACAATGTTTAGGTTGGTGGTACGTGTTAAAGTGACATCCACATGAATGTCAGGACTCAAGGTTTCCCAGCAGAACATAGCCCAGAGCATCACACTGTCTCCACTGGCATATCTTCTGCCCATAGTCCATCCTGGTGCCATCTCTTCCCCAGGTAAGCAACACATACACACTCAGTCATCCTAAAGAAAACGTAATTGATTAGACCATGCTATTTTGACGACAGGCAGAGGTCAGCATGGTCACTCTGATCAGTCTGCAGATATGTAGCCCCATGAACAGCAAGCATATGGTGTTCTAACACCTTTTTTTATCTTACATAGCATTACCTTTTCAACAGCTTGTGCAATAATAACAAATTATGACCAGATTCAACTCCCACTTTCAACTAAGAGCTTTGGGTGCCCTTCCTTGAACCACTTTTGCTAGGTACTGACATCTCTCTCTCTCTCTCTCTCTCTCTCTCTCTCTCTTCCTCTCTTTCCCTCCTCATTTTCTTACCTTCTCTGTCTTTCCCTCTTGCTCTCTTTTTCTCCCCATTTCTCCCATCTCTCTCTCTCTCTCTCCCTCTCTCTGTTTGTCTCTCTGTCTCTCTTTCTCTCTCGCCCTCTCTTTCTCTTTCTCTTTCTTTCTCTCTTCCTCTCTGTCTCTCTTTCACTCTCTAAACAGTTCCTCTGTAAAGTAAACTTGCTGTTTCCTCTCCCATGGCTTCTAATCTCAGATCAGCTCCGGCACCGTCTCGTTTTCACGCCTCGGTGTGTTCAGTACGGTTTCGAAGGAACTGCATATCTCAGCAGCTTCCCACCACACAGCAACAGCCGTCTCTGCTCTTAGACTGAGGGGAAGTGGATAGGAGAGCAGATGACCAGGTTGAACAAATCAGTCACCCTGCTCAGGCCATTGTTTATTTACAGAGGATGCTGCTGGAGGACATTGCTGGTTCTTTCCTGTTCTCTGTCTCAATCTTACTTTACTGCTCATCTGTAGAAACAACAGCTTCTGAGGGGTTTTGTTATATTTAATTACGGAGTATAGATAAAAGTGTAAGTTCACGTCATTTAGACATTTAAAAGCTTGACTAACACTACGGTTTATTATTAAAAAACAACCTTTGAGTGTTTTTTGATATTCTAGTGTATATAAACATTCTAAATATTAATTTTTATTATAATTTATTTCTCAACGCTATACAGCTCTGTCCATTACTTTAGAATTGTCTTCAGCTCTGTCCATTGTGGAAACATTTTTTACAGCTTCCTGCTGATAACATGAAAACTCTGAAATTGCACAAGACTAGCAAACTGCTGAAAATTTTATTCTTGTGTTTTAACAACTCTTACTAATCTACGCTCAACTCGCAGGGCCGATTTCCCAGCGTCAGATTAACCTTAAGCCTAGATTTCAGTAAAAAAGGATTCATAATTGCTGTTGCAATTTAGAGCTATGTCAGGCTTAATCCACGTCCCGGAAACTGGCCTGTTATTCTGGCAGCGAAGCCTATATGACACCAGCGTGTGTTTTGTTTTTCTTTTTGCATGCAGCAGTGATTTCAGAGGCTGTTTCAGAGAGAGGGGCTGCTGTATGAAGCGGAAGAAGAGTTAACGTCAGGGCTGCCAGGACAGCTAATGCAAACAGGCTCCATTAGAGCAGTAGGGATGGTGAGAAATGGCCCTGTGAGCAATTTTCTCCTGCACATGTTTGAATCTGTCAGGTGAGTGTTGGGTTAGTCCCCATGGGGGAGAGAAACCACTTTCATTATGAGCCTCCAAATAGCAATAGATGAGGTGATATTCACACTGTCTGGCTTAGGAGGGCTCAGGGGATACACTCAGGGGAAACATCTCCTATCATGATCAGGACATAATTGAGCCAAATACAGGCTCATGTTTTTGGATGGGTCCAATATGTCCACCTCAATGTTGTCCTGATTACTGGATAATGGGCTTTGCCTGCTTTGGTATAGAAAACCATTAGGTAGAAAAACAGTGTTTAATGAGCTAGAGTTGTTGGTCTGTTGTTTCGTTTCATGACTATTTTATTACTAAGCTAGACGAGATGCAATGAAATTTTATGACTGACTAAAGACTGTCTTGGTACATCAATGTAAAGGGAAGTAGGAAACTTCTGCTGACTCTGACATTTCAGATTGGTTTAAACGGATTATCTTTTGAATACCCCTGTGGTCCCATTCACACGATGCATTTACACACATCCTGGGTGATCTGAAGATAAATGGACTGCATTAAGTAGAGGTGTGAATGGGGTCCGATGCATGTCATTTTCCACTTACCCCAGATATAGTCAGCCAAGACATATCTGAAGTCCAAATTTTGTTGCTTAAGTTTAGATCTGGAAGTCAATAGTCATCCAAATTGTTTTGGTAAATACATTTCCAAACCTTCTCTTAACACACTCAGACCACCCTTAGTGGAGGCTTGTGGATGTTGTTTAGGAATCAGTATGACGTACTGTGAGCTATAAAACTGAACAAAAATTTGCAGCTACAGACCAAAAATTTGCAGTCTATTTCAGACCACACCAGGGCTGACCTTGAATCAGATTCCTCCATGTTTATCACAGTTGTGGCAACAAAAGCTGATTCTAGTTTGGCACTCCTACTCCTGAGGTGGCCAAAACAGAGAGCCCGGTCTCACAAGTTTTCGTGAAGCCATCACGATATACAATGTATTCAATGTATTACGTGCTACGATCATGCTTTAGCGGGTTTTTCGTGCTAGGACAACGCTTCTTTTTTCGTGCTAGGACAATGCTTCACTTTTTCGTGCTAGGACAGCGCTTCACTACCATATGATTTTAATGCGCACTGCGTAACACCACCAGTATCAGCGGTAACTGGTGACTGAGGGACAGTAGGTAAGAAATAATTAATTGATTCCTTATCATTTTTGTTTGCAAAGCGGTTGAAACAGGTTGAAATGCCGTGGGACGGGGAAAGTCCCTAAACCTAACCCTAACCCTAAAACTAACCCTAACAGTCACCAGTTAGCGCAGATACTGGTGGTGTTATGCACTGCACATTAAAATAAATAGGGTAGTGAAGCGTTGTCCTAGCACGAAAAAGGAAGCGTTGTCCTAGCATGGTAAAAAGCCTTAAAGCGTGATCGCGGCACATTTTTGAATAAATTTTATGTCATGATGGCTGCACGAAAAGTGAGATCACGTTGAAACAGACCCCGCAATGTTCAGTGACACCGTCAAGTTTATCCATTTTTATAACCCATAGTAAATAAATCTTTTGGGTGATATAGATTTGTACTATACTTAATATTACACTGGCCTTGTTGGTCCGGTGTAAAACTATAAAAGGGAAATTGTCGCAATTCATTTTTTTGATGAACCATTCCTTTAATAAACAAGCATTTCAAGCACAAAAACCTGAAAAGGAACAATATAGGTTTATAATACCAGAAAACATTAAAATCTTTTAGTGCGGACATGTCACACTTGGGTTTATTTGCTTGTTTCATGATGGGTTAAAATACTACCCAAATTATTGTGAATTTGTGTGGTCTGTTCCATTGTGATGTTGTCCTTGAGAGCAAACCCGCCATTAGAGTCTCCCATTATTTGTGTTTATATGGAAAAGCAGTTCTATGGTAAAATGGAATCACCTGGGCATTTTCTGCAGCCGCAGACTTTAGCTGCGATTGTGAATTATACCTTATAAAGGGCCTCTTGGCTGTATGAATGCAAAAATCGACCACTCCACTGTACTTCTGTTTGTGCTTTTATCCTTGCTTTGGCAAAACGGATCTAGCTCGAGCGAATGGGAGATAATGTTTCAAGCTCACTTATGCAATTATGTTTAATTACGGAATGCACTCCCACAGCAAGCGTGCCAGGAACAATTAATGACAAAAAAACACAAAAGCATTTGGACTCCATGCCTTGCTAAATGGCAACACATTGTCTTTGGGGAGCTGCGTGCAGGGAAAGTGTCCCACTGTCCTCAAGGGACACTAGATATCATCTGTTTCTGGTTAATTATAGCTGCTGTGGTGGGCTGCTGGAATCAGCTTCTCCTTGCCATCAGCAGCAAACAGGGACAAGATAAGGCAGGGCTGAAGAAAGATCAATGTTTGTTTGGCTGTAAAGGTCCCACAGCACCGCACCATTTGCAGCCAGTTGGTGTTCATTTTGAGAGATACATTTTCGGTGTTTTGAGCCCAAAACGATGCACAGAGGGCATTCTGAAACAAACAGGACATTTGTTATACGTCTGGATATGCAATCCTGCCTTAACATACTTAACCTTGATTTGATGTAAGTTATGAAAACACATATTGACATATGCTATACATAAAAATGCCCAAAGGCATGAGAACATCCCATCCAGTGGTTTTACATACATCAAAGACATTACCAAGGAGGTCCTTTGCTGAGATAATAGCCAAACGTATCCAGACACTACTTCTGATTAGTGATACATCTTCTATGACCTCTATCTTCTACGACCTCCATAACCTCCATAAAGAAGTCCTGGAGCAGCTGCACCTAACAGCTCTAATAGCAAGTGAGTGTTGAAATGAAGGATCACATCACGCTGCAAAGACTTCATTACATTACATTTACATTTATGGCATTTGGCAGATGCTGTTATCCAAGGCGACATACATCAGTGCTTTGTAGTACACAAGAAAACACACACCTCTTATGGTAAGAGCTGCTAGCAAGTTAAGATTCTACCAGAGATGGAGTTTGTACTACACTACGGCCCTATCAGATCACACAGAGAGGACACTGAAGTCAGCTTTTTCAGTTAGTTTGAAGTTCGGTTAGTCTCTGAGAAGAGTCTCGAGTCTTCAGTATGTCATATTGAAAACGTCTAGTCTCAATGCCAAGTCAAATTGCAAACAAACTATGGACTATAGGTGTAGACTTCTCACTCTACTAGTTTCTGCTCATTTGTTTTCAGGCATTTTAACTGCCTGCTGTATTTATCCTGAGCGAAATGCTTTTGTCAATAGCATGCTCAGTGCAACAGAAGAACAAAATAAAACAATAGGATTTTTCAAAAAAGAAACTCTAGTGCGACGCAACCATAGACCTTATTGTAACAAGATAAACTGTAACACTGACATTGCTGTGTGTAAGATTTAGTGTGCTGTACCAGTAGATAAGTAGTGCAAAATGGCTTATAAGAATAAACACAATAAGAATGAAAGTAAATCCAGTAAAATAGCAGCAGATGATGAGGGGATGAGATTAACATTTGTAACATTCAGTCAATTCACAGATGAAAAAAACAGTTGAGTTGTATTGGACAGATTCAGTTCTGAACAGAATGACAAAGATCTACAGCACTGGACTATTTTTGTTCAGGTGAAACACGAGCATGATGCGACACACATATTAAAAATAGAAACAGAGCTTCCGTCAAGAATGAGGTGTCGCACCACATCACTCTATGATGCTCCTGGATGTAGGTGTAGACAACTTAATTTATTATATTGGGGGTATTTTGTATTTTTTCATTGCTATTGACTCATGCAACTTGCTATTTGGGTAAGGTGTCCAATCTTGCCTGGTGTGGCTGCAGGATTTCATTCTACACAACAGATTCCACTTGTTTAATCAGTTGGTCTTCCAATAAGGGCTCATGTTTGATTTTGCTTCATTGGAATAAAAACATACAACCACTCTGGATCTTTGTGGATGAAATTTGACCACTACATGGTAAAAGGCCCCTCATATTGGTCTGTAAAACAACGGAACTACATTCTCTGGGGCGGTGGAACTCCATCTAATACCTTTGGGATGAGCTGAAATGACATTTGTGATCCAGAAGTAATCATAAAACAAATATCACTGAAAGCAATCTAATCCATAAAGATTAAACCCTTCCCAGAAGAGTAGAGGTAATCACTGCTGCAAAGGATGTATGCACTTCCAGTGAATACCCCCAATTTCAGAAAAACATTGGATGAGCAAGAGTCTACGAATGTTTGGACATGTAGTGTTCATGTTGAGAAAGTTTAGGAAGAACAGCTTGAAGTATTTCATACTAGTTTAGAAGAATTCCTTCAATTCCCCAGGCACTCTGTGGCTGATCTAGCTGAAATTAGTGGTCATCACACTTGGTGACTTTAAGCTAAAGAAGTAAATGATCCCTCAGTAAACAGAGAGCTGCTACGGAAGCACCTCCAACCAAACTCCAACAGCTGACCAAGGAACAAAATGGTGAGAGATTGCAACTTATTCCAAGAAAAGAATCACACACTAAATTATAGACTTTATGTGAAATAACCCTTCATATGATTAGAAACAGATCAGCAATCAAGTATTATGGCTGTTGCCTCTGTCTGAAGAATGTGAGGATCTGACTGCGACACTAAACAAGAAAATGAGAATTTAGGGCAGATCGATACTGAAATTTTGATCTTTTAGAGAATTGATCCTCAGGTGAAAAGCAGCAAGCTGCAAATTCATCCTTATATTAATCATAAAGAGGCTATGTCATGAAAATAAATAAATAAAAGAAGTTAACCATTTACTCCCCAGTTCATTCAGACCAAAAATGCAAATTTAACTGCCAAACAGGTTTCAGTGGATCACCCATTCATGCTACTGTTTAACAGGGTGTTTTAGCCTTGACTGCTATTTGAATGAGACCCAGTAAAGGGCCTGTTATCCTAAAGGCTCTAAAGGATAAAGACAGACCGGACAATGTTTAAGTAAACGTGAATTCTGACTATTTTATTGCAAATACAGATGTCAAAAAAGGGTTGTAGGTTCTTTACTATATCTTTGATAATTAAAAAAAGAAATGGTTGCAAAAAATACATGTGTGGAACAGGAACTACATTTGCTTTGCCCTCTATGTCTGGTTTTCATACGCACAGCCACGAGAGATGCTCTGGTAGGACATATCATATTTCACCCCTCTTAAGTCAGTTAATGTAGCTGTTTATTTAATCCTAATTCAGAGGCTTTCAAATATAACTTTTTCAATGTCCACAGCGAACTGTGGAAATCACAAAGAACTCGCACAAGAAATGCACAAGAGAAGCTTTAGAAGTATCAGTATCGGTACTGAAATACTAGTTTAAAAAACGGGCAACTAAACATCCATAATGTAGGCCTATAGACCCGTCTTACCAAAACCTTGTGACTTTATTTTTCTTTTCACGACCTGTGAATCATATTGTAAGTTGCTCTGCTGAATGATTGTAATGTAATGTAATGAATTAATACAAATGGATTCAAAATTATACTGAACAACATATTGCAAGCCAGAGGTCCTTCATTTGCTTAACAAACAACAATGAAGTCTGCAGCTGAGCCAGAGCTCAGCCTACTATCAAACAGGCACAAAAACTTGTTTATGACTCCTAACTGTAATACACTGTAATACATACTCTACGGACTCTCCAAGTATTTGAATATTCCGTGTGTGTGAGTGTGTGTGTTTGCGAACACCCTAAACATAAGCGTGCAGCTGCACGGCGGCCTACAGTAAGTAGTGTTTTGCATGTGTGCGTGCAAGCAGGCCATAGGGCAGATCCATGAAGTAGCTGAAAGGGCAGATATAGGGGATAACATGCAAACTGGCCTGGATTACGAGCGAAGCCTCATTGTCTGACAGGTGCAGCCTGATCATTAGGTAAATGTTTGACCTTCTTTGCCTAGAACTGCAAAGACATTCATATTTCTGACAGGTGGAGAAGCGCAGCTTGGAGGACTTGGAATGGAGACAGGTGTGTAGC
>JBBPCX010000160.1:5487535-5500589 GCA_037974365.1 Hydrocynus forskahlii
AACAGCATCTGTCTGACTTTCCCCACAGGCTCATGCCTCCTACTGCACGGCCTGGAATGCTATAGTAACAAGGTCACCTCTCTCTCTCTCTCTCTCTCTCTCTCTCTCTCTCTCTCTCTCTCTCTCTCTCTCTTTCTCTCTCTCTCCCCTGCAGCCCAGTTATCCATGGCCTCTGCTTAACTGTTCAACTGTTCAACTGTTACTACCAAAATCGACATGTGTAGCAGAGAAAACTTCATCTCCAGTTAAAAACGATATTTTTGCTATAATGAAACAATAAACCACAGGAGGTCATGCATTACAGTGATGTTAAACATGACACAAAAAGTAGTGCCTAAAACCGCTTAATCGTGGTTAAATCATTATAACACATGTCCTTGAGATGCTTATTGCTTTTATAAAACAGACAAATTACAATATGGTACATACACCGATGTTCAGTAACAGATCAATTATAAACTTCCTCCAAGCAATACAGTTTGTTAATAGTAGGTCAGTGGCTCCAAACAACATAACGGGCAACATTTGGTGCCTTAATGCAGAACTCTGTTGATGTGTTTAGCTCACCTTTTAAAATATTTTACAGATTTACCTGAAGTTGTTTTATTCAGTCAGTCTATTAAGCATTTCACATTAAATATTATCTTAAAAAGTTTTTATAATGTATTTATTTGTTGTTTAATGTAGAAAATTTGTAATAGTTAGCTGTTGTGTAAAGCTGAGCAACCGGTGTAATACAGTTGTTGTGAAAAAAGTCCTTAGAATGCATGGAAAACTTCCCATCCAGTCACATCGTACTGAATATACAATGACACTGACACCCTAGCCTTAATTATTTGACATGTAGTAATTGAATGATGACTCTTAGGACATGGACGTGTGTGATGTTCAAGGCATTAAAAGTTGTTAACACATGATTTTTGAGGAGAGAAGCTTCCCTAGAGTTCACGCTGCTGTTTGGCAGTGGCATAACTAGGATCTTATGATCACTATATGGGTCCAGGTACATTCAAAATGAATAGGCCCAGGATTCTCATATGAAAGTAACTTTCAGTAAATTATAAAACGAAAATGTAATTTCCTTATTTACTCACCACTGTTGTGTTTTAAAGAGGTAGATACTCTACACCACCCACTTTATTGAACCTTTTTGGATTGCAGTAATTCTGTCATTTTTAGCTGTCTGACCACAGCTGGCCACATATGAAGGTTGCACATATTCCAGAGAACCCTGGCTTTGTGACATGAATATTTTGTTAAAATACATATTTTGATATACTTTTTGAACTGTATCATTATGAGCTGTAAAGATTTTAGAGTAAATGTATAAATATGCTACTGGTTATGAAGGTCAATTTAAAGATGGCTGAGCTGCATCTGAAAATTTCAACAGATGCCAGGGCTCTGTGTGTGTTGTTAAAGGAAGCCAAGCAGTAAAAACGGGATCTTTCTGTGAGTGTCGGTCTCAATGTAAAGTAAAGCGGCCCCTTACAGTCATGCGTGAACACACCACAGCACACAGTGTGAACAATGTGAAATTCTTTCTCTGCATTTAACCCATTCACCAAGTGAAGAAGGGGACTGCCACCAATGAGGGGCGCCTGGGGAGCAGTGTGTGGGGATGGACCCTTGCTCAAGGGTACCTCAGTGATGACACTAGCAGTTGGGATTCAAACCCACAACCTTGTGACTGCAGGGGCAACATCCCAGCTGTTGGATGACTAGTTAAGTTTTTGTGAGGGACTCTAGAACAATTGCCTCCCTGACCCCCCGAATATTTAGGTCTTTGGCTTTTGCTTGAAATTGTGGAGTTAGTATTCAAATCCATCAGCTATTTCTGTACAACAGTGCAGCCAGCAGGGGTCTGTGTCAGTTTGTCCCGCTGCAGTGAGTTAATGAACCCACCCTGAATGGGTGGCTGAATTGGTGGTACCTGGGGACTACAGATGAGTGTTAAAAGAAGGTTTGTGTGTTGTGCAGTGTAGTGTGGAGCAGACAATGTGTGATATGTGAAGAACTTTTCTCCCAAAGCCTCCACGGAGTCCCCAACTATTACTGAGCTTCAGAGCGTACCGGAGCCCAAAATGAAACTTAGCTACTGATAGCCCAGGCAATGCTTTAACATGATAGTCTGGCTAACCAGTTTTTGAAGGGGGGGGGGCTTGGAGTCTTGTCTTATGGATGGGACGCTGTTGATTTCCATGATACACTCAGAAAAGCATACTGTGATGTAACTAGTCTTGAGTCTTGATAATATTTATCATTGTCGTAGTGCCCAGCTCTTCTGTTTTCTGTAAAAATGGACAGAAGTCCACGGTAAAGCTAAAAGCAAAGGTTTTTTGCTGACATTCCGATTTCTGAATTTTGTTTGCATTTCATCATGTTTTATGATTCCATGTAAAACCACAGAAGGAAGCTTTGACACCAAACATACAACATTTACAAACATAGACTATCACACACAGGGATAGCCTGCAGTCAGTGTGCATAGTGTAAATTAAAAAAATGCTCCTGAAGGTGACCTGCAGGTGCATCATAATGCAACTGGTTATAAAAAGCAATAGCTTCCAACACCATAGCTTCCAAAAGCTATGCGGCAGTAAAGGCTGGCTGCATTTGTCAAAAGTAATTTCAGTCCGAAAGATTACTTGAAGAAATACAGCCCACGTTAGCCCATTTTAGAGGACGCTAACAATGTATCCTTAACGGCCTGCTGGATTTAAGTAGAAACTGTTCTTTTATTTGCCTGCCATATCACATCATACACATCAACATTTAGTATGACAACTCGTTATAATTCACAACAATATTTTCTGTATCTTGTGACTTTTTTGATGACTCGACAAAGCAGGTAATGAAATACAACGAAATGTAACATAAATGAGGAGCCCTCATAGAACAATGCTACTGAGGACCCACAAACACAGAAGTATCAAGGGTCCTGATTGGTAGTGTAAGATGAACTGCTGACACAGGTGTTTACTCGCACACACATAGCTGTATAATCTCCAAAGAAAAGCACTGCCAGTAGAATGAGGCACTCTGGAACAGACACACATGAGTCTAAGGTCACCATGACATACGAGTGTCAGCCAAAGGAGTATAAAGCCCCCAGCGTAGTGGGCTGTAGAACAGTGGAACTGCATTCTCTGGAGCTCCATACCTTTGGGATGAGTAGGAGTGGCATTTGTTATCCAAAGCTAATCAGTATGTGACCTCACTAATGCCCTGGTGAGTGAATGCAATCAAATCCTCTCTTGATTTCAGAAGAAACTGACGGTGAGCACAAACTTTTGGATGCAGATTTAAATAAGAGTATAGAATATTTATGAAGCTGGCTAATGTTTCTGTCGCTACCTAGAGCGATGTGGAGTTTGTCCTAGTGCGTCCTAGAGTGCGTTTTTGGGAGTTTGTAGGGTGGAATGTGGAGGTGGGTGAAGGCCGTGGAGGGAGGATGCAGGGACCAGTGCGCATGCTTGTCTCCATCTGTAGCTGGAGCTGGTAATTATAGTTGGGAGAGGCGCCCGCAGCGTGATGCCAGCTGCCAGTGGGACGGCCCAGGCAGGCACAGGCAGACTGGAGCGCCAGCCCAGAGCCAGCAGAGCTCCCCCAGCCTCGGCCGACAGGACCATCAACACCTGCCAGTGAGCCGCTGGGCCACAGACGGCCTGTGCTGCCTGAGGAGGGAGAGGGAAGGAGGGAGGGAGGGAGAGAGAGAGAGACAGAGAGAGAGAGAGAGAAAGAGAGAGAGACTGAGACACAGAGAGAAAGATACTAGAGGATAAGCAGTGTGACCTGACACAGTTTAAAGGTTTACTCTAGTTTTCGCAAGCATGCGTTCTGTATAATTTCTATTTTCTTCAGTCTGTCATTACATGAGCATCAAGCCTCCAGAAACAGTCCTCCCACTCCCACTCTAAGTGTTTAACAGAGACATTACAGCACTGTCATGGGCACTTCTGCATGAATTCTGCAGCAGTTGTACCCTCTTGTGGTTACATAGGGTAAGTGCAGGGAAGTCCAGTGGTTCTCACACCTGGTCATTAACCCATACTGGACAAAACGAGACCAAAAAACGGACAAAATCCAAGCCTCGGGATAACTACCAGGACTGCTTTTAGCCATGCGATGTGCTTTTGTTAATTTATATATATATATATATATCATACAGTATCAGAAACCACATGGTTTGAGGCGAGTGTGTGATGTTTAGGTATGCAGTTTATTCAGTGCCAGTTTCTATTTGTTTAAATTAATTATTTCTATATTATTTTTATTTCTATTTTAAATATTTTTTTGTAAGTGAAAGTTCTGCTTATTCTGCCTATTGCAGATGGGCCTAAATGGAATAGCTACAGAAAATCAATATGCAGGAAAAAAAACAGTTTCCATCTAACTGCAAATATAAGGGGGTAAAACAATGTCTGGTGCTTAAAGCTTATTTCTTCAATTTAGCACTGGAGCTATGAGTTCACAGCGCTACAGATTTTTCTGGGTCACATTCATCTCTATGGTATTAGCCTTGTAAGTTGAGTGCAACACCAAAGAAGCAATCTTCAGACAACAGGCCTAGATTGATCGACTTTGTTTGGGGTAAGGGAGAAAGTTTGACTTTTAACTTTATGAATAAAATGTTAACTTTTTTTTTTACTTTATGAATAAAATTTGAAGTTACAACAGAAACGAAGCAGTTTTGATAGTACAGTTAACTTAGAAATTTAATTGTAGCTTTATTGGCAGGAGGGCTGCAATTATATCACCATAAATGTTGATGGCAACATCACATGACTGAAGTGACCATTATGTCACATGTGAACACACCACAGCACAAAGTGTGAACAGCACAAAATTTCACCAAGTGAAGCAGCGGGCAGCCAGGAACACAGCACCCGGGGAGCAGTGTGTGGGGACAGTACCTTGCTCAGGGTACCTCAGTGGTGCCACTAGCAGTTTTGGGATTTAAAGCCACAACTTTCTGATCGCAGGGCAAACGCCCTAACCACTAGGCCACCAGCTGCCTGTACATACAGTGTGAACACTCATATAAATTCATAGTAACTCATATAAAACTTAAGGCCTTACACCAGAGTGTGTTCTCACTGTCTGTGAACTTGTAATCATGTAGAGGTCTCATTTGCTCATTCTGTGGTATCATTAAGGCAAAGTTGGATGTGATAATGATTAACTAATGGTACACTGTGCAACTCAGTAGTCTTTCCCTGACTAACACTGTAGTAGGTCCAGCTCCTACACTCACTCTTCCTGACCTAGTTGAAGTAAGGCAGAGACTTGGTCCCTTTCTCATGTGAATAAGCTCAGCAGTGTGGCCGGGCCTGGCCTGGTCTCCTCAGGCCTCTCCTGCGTGTGACCGGCGGGGCTTGCTGAGCTTCTGGTGAGTGCGGACACAGATGGTGCGGGTGGAGCAGCGCATGAATTTGTGATGCTTGCGGGTGAAGCGGTGCAGGGCGAGGCAGATGCCCACTGGCCCCAGGAGAGGCCCATTGCCCGGCCAGCCGCGGGCCCCCATGCTGCAGCCAGCTGCTGCTCAGTGCAGCCCAGCCACATGCTCCCCACTAGGAGCTGACAAGCTTCTGTTACAGCACTGAAGAGCGTGCGAGAGAAGAAACGTGTCTTCTTTTTTCAGCCGAGATAAACTAACAATTTAGTCTTAACTTGTCTGCCAAAGGTGAGTACTGAAGTTACTTTATTCAAACGTGTACATAATTTCCACATAAACACAACTTATCTTCCAGTTTACTTACTTTTGGCAATCACGTGCAGATGTAGTATTTTATTCGTGTGGAAATAATGAATAATAAACATATACATTTAGGTCAATATTTTGCTAAATATTCACAATACAAATGGTAGGGTTAAGCACATTTTAAGTACATTTTTTACTACTAGCAATAGAGTCAATATTTTATAACATGCATTTGCCTCTTGCTCTGAAGTTTGAAATAAGACAAACAAAAAAATGATTTTTATAGCTGTATTTAACTAATGCAGCTTCAAGTGAAAAATATAATGGCAACAGTTTAGGGGAGAAAATCACTGAGATGGATGAAGGATCACTAAAAAATACAATCAGGTACAACTAGTCACCTATGTACATGAAGCTAAATGGCTTACAACTGTGATCCACATTTTGATTAGTATAAAAACTGCTATTCCTGTAGCATTCCACTGCTTTGATAGTGCAACTGAAAGCTAGTATAATTAGGGAGTGGAACTTGTTTGGTACTACAAGGACCCTCCCAAGATCAGGCTGTCCCTCCAAATTGGATTGAAGAGGGAGGAGGAAACTGTTCAAAGAGGCTACCAAAAGGCCTATGGCACCTTTGAAACAGTTACAGGAATTTATGGCAAAGAGTGGTTACAGTGGACCTGTGACAATATCACCAATGTGGCTTGCATGAGAAGGTCACAAGAAAAACCCACAACAGAAAAAGGCTCACATTACGTCATGACTGAGCTTCACCAAAATGCACCTTACAGATTCTGAAGCCAAGCGGAAAAAGGTGTTACTGTCAGATGAGACCAGTTTCGAACTATATGGCCTCAACATCAAATGGCATGGCTGGCGGACAGCCAATACAGAACACCATATGTACAGTTAAACATGGTGGTGGTAGCATCCTGTTGTGGGGGTGTTTCTCTGCAGCAGGGAGTGGGGCGCCTGTCAGGACAGAAGGAAAAATAGATGGGGCTAAATACCATCAGATTCTTGAGGTAAACCTGCTGCCCTCTGCCAGAAAGTTGTCAATGGAAGAAGGTATTGATTCCAACATGACGATAACCCAAAGCAAAACTGACCACACGGCTGCCTAGTCAGTGCCCAGGCTTAAACCCTAATCAAAATCTGTAGAATGACTAGAAGTTTGCAGTCCACCAAAAGTCACCATCAAATCTGACTGTGCTTGGACAGTTCTGTAAAGAAGAATGAGCAAATATTGCACATTCTAGGTTTGCAAAGTAGGCTCGAGGCTGCAATTAAATCAAAAGGTGTTTCCACAAAGTACTTTCACTGGGGAGTCATCCTTTATCCATCTCAGAGATTGTTTTTTAATTTCTTTTTTGTTGTTGCAATCATATCTTTCACTCAGGTGTTGTAAGTCACATTAAGTATATACAGCTGGAAAAGTAGTTTTTTTTGAGTGTGTCCATTTCAGGCCACAAAGGAACAAAATGTGAATATTCTGAAGGTGTTTTTTTCTATACCCATTGTATGTAGATAGGAGGAGCAGGGTCACTGTAAGTAATGAGACAATGAGACAGGGGTACCTTGTGCAATTCTTTAAGTGAGTCTTGATTTGAATCAAGTAAATTCAATGCAACATTTCTTTTTAACTGCAGATTCATTTAGACCAGTGGTATCTGCTTATCGTAACCAGGATCATAGGCCTATGCAATTTTAACACTAACATATGTATAAACGGTAGAAATGTGAATTCACACAGTAAACTACATAAAACTGTCACTATATTTGATGAATAAAACTGAAAAACAGAATAACAGGCAAGTTTAACCACATTAGAGGGATTCTTCCATTACTGTGTGCTTGAGAATGGCCAAGAAAAAGGCTTCACAGCACTGCATTTGGCAAAGAATGAAAGTTGTGTAAGTCCTACCCAAGAAAATCAAAAGTAAAGCGAGCAGTCATTCTCTGCTGACCTGATTACTCCATCCCCAGTTGGAGGGGAGAGTAGAGTTACTGGAGGTCACATTGTCCAGGTCAGGGACTGGGGCTTTCTGTCCTTCTGCGTGAGAGTGGAGCATACGGCAAATAATGGTCTATAACAAAACATGATTACCAAAAGAATAGAGAGAAAAAGATCAACCAAAATCCATTTCAACAATTACCATGTTAACTACAGGCAGGAGTACACTTCACTGTGAGGAAACATGCTTCTGACAGCCTTGTGATGAACAGAAATACAATGATGGCAAAGGGCTTTGGCACCTGTCTAAGGAAATGAAGTAGAATTATCTCAGCTACATCCGTTTCTCCCGGCTCTAAGACGCCACGAGTGACACTTTTGCTAATTCTGTAATAAATGTCTAGCCAGCACCAAATGGAAAATGAACTGAAAAACACCAAGGAGTGAAACAAAAATGGAACTAATAAATGAAAATGAACTGGATGCTACTAACGTTATGGACTTCAAAAGGAGTATCCCGGTCCCTTGACTTGCTACATGGAAAAACATAATCCAGCTTTTAAAAAGCTCAGGTTACAGCTTGTTCTTTTACAGCTTTTGATGAAATGTATCCATTAAATAACTGTACCCAAGTGATCAGGAACTCTAAAAACAATGGAAGACAAGTCTACAGGCACCATAAGCTGATGACCTAGAACAAACTGTTCTGAAAGTGAATCCTCCTCATTTCCCCCATTCATGTTCTGAATGGTGCACATCCCAGTCTCTGGACATCGATGTTAGAGCCTGTTTTAATGTTTTTTCCCACTGCAGTGGCTCTGTCTCAGCTTATAGTAGCCGAAGACAGTTATGCAGTCTCCTCCAGAGCACAGGTAAGAATTCAGAATGTCACAGATGAAGGTAGAACTCTAGGTGGGCAAGGGGTCATCATCTCTGCGCCCACATTTACACTTGCAGCACAGGACGAAAGGTGTGGCCAGGAGCAGGAATGGTGAGGCCACCAGCAGGAGCAGGCCAAAGCCAGCAAAAATCCCCACTACCTGGACACAGAGAAAGAGGAGTTACATATCGTGGTTGTCAAGATTCAAGGTTCTTTATTTATCACACGTATACACTATGAAACACAAAGTACTTAAAATGTGCTTAACCCTACCTTAATTAAGCCCTGAAAATACACCACACCCCTTCATTTGAATTAAATGTCCATTAATTTGTGAAACCAATTTTCCCTTAAAACTAGATTAAAGGCATGAATGTGAAATCCCTTAATCTTAAAATTAAGGCATTAATTCAGGAGGTTCTATTATTTAAGGGGCAAATTTGACAAAGGGGAACATTCAGTAGTTTTACCCCTTATTCAGCCTTAATCTGTGAATTTTTCCCTTAAGTTTTCCTTCATTACCTTTGTGGGAACTAAAGGTCAAAATTAAGGTAATTTTAAGGGGTAAATTTAAGGTGTTTGGTTTCATAGTGACAGTTACAAGTCCAACATGTAGTGAAATGTGCCTCTGAGTTGACCAATAAGATTGTGCAACAAAGTTCTAAAATAGTTGAAAGAGAAATTTGGAAAGGCTAAACTAAGGCAATTAAAATATATAAAAAAAGTATATTCCAACTAAACAAATATAACAGACATTTCAAACAGAACAAACAGACATCAAAAATTTCCTGGGAGAAGGGCAAACAAAAGTCCTCAAGCTTCCAGAAACGTAAATGAAATTTAAGTAAATAAAATGAAATAAGATTTTCATTATGGGTCATTTCTATTGAATGTTCAGAAGGCAGCAATTCTTTCAAATGTATACAAACTAAAAAGTTGTGGTATGATGTTTTAGCATGACAGTGGTGACACTAGTCAAATTACATGCCTGAAGCGGTATAATCCAGATTTGTGGCCTACATGTGACACAAATCACATTCGTTTTAGAGCTGTGTAAAAACCATCAGAACCACTTTCGTATGTTTACAATTAAACATATCAGACATGGGGTCACACCATCCTAATCAAAACTGTCAGTTCAACATACATTTTTTGGTCATCTGATGATAAATGTGGGTCTTTTGAGGGCAGAAGTGTGTTCACGCTAATGGTAGATTTGAGTCATTTACAAATGTGAACCATGAAGACGGACCTAAGTGGATCTGAGAGACACCACAAGGGGGCACTACAGACTTTATAATCAAAAATAAACACACTTTGCCTCCTTCCAACTTCTGTCGATGTTTCTTAGGTGTGTCAGTAATTCTGGGTTGGGCTTGAGGAATGTGCAAGTTCAAAAGAATAATGAATCTAAATAAAATTAAAACATGTGACTAGTTGCCCTAAATACTACATGAGATTTTAGTCTTTGGGTAAAATTTGAAACAGACCACAGTGATTGTATTTTTCCAGCACATTTCAGGAATACAGACACATATGCATGTACACATATGCACACATATGCACGCATGTACATATGCACGTATACACACACACACACACACACACACACACACAAATGCTTATTTTAGAAAGCTAGGTGATGAGAGGAGGATTAAAGGGCTAAATCCTCTGTGTGAAAATTGTCCTGTCTTCCGCTACTGCTACTGATCCCTGGGGCTGAGCCTCTAACACCAGGCAAGCTACATTTATTACTACTGAATAATATTATCCCGTGGCATCTGCAATGAAAGTACTCACAGGAAAGGAAACATAATGCATCATCCTCTACATATCTGTCTGCTAAACATATATCTGAACTACAGATACTGGTCTGCTGATCTCAGCCCCATCCAACACCTTTGGGATAAACTGGATCGGAGATTGTGAACTAGGCCTTCTCGTCCAACATCAGTGCCTGACCTCATACATGCTGTACAGAATTAATGGGCACAGAAACTCCAAAATCTTGTGGAAAGACTTCCAAGAAGAGTGGAATCTGTTAAAGCTGCAACGGGGGACCAACTCCATAATAAAGTCTATGTATTTGAATGCAACGTCACTGAGGTCCCTATTGGTGTAATGGTCAAGCATCCTAATACTTTTGCCCATACCGTGTCTCTGTGTACTGAACTACACAGATATACACTGATCAGCCACAACATTAAAATCACCAGAGGTAAGTAACCTTGGTTATCTCAGTACAAGGGGTGGGATATTCCAAGCAGCAAATTACAGTCACTTCTGGAAGCTGATGTGTTGAAAGCAGGAGAAAAGGGCGGGTGTAAGGATCTGAGCAACTCTGACAAGGGCCTGATTGCGCTGGCCAGACAACCAGGTCAGAGCCTCTCTCAAAAGACAGGTCTTGTGGGGTCTTATTGGGTGATGTATGTGAGGAGTGAACACCACCCTGTCTGGTCCAATGCTTCAGAAGAGCTACTGCAGCACATATTGTTGGAAAAGTTAAAGCAGGGTGTGATACAATGTGGCAGAACACACAGTAAACTACAGCTTTCTGTGTTTGGGGTTGTGTAGCTGTAGACTGGTCAAAGTGCCCATGCTGACCACTGTGAACAGCAAAACTGGATCATGGAAGACATCCTGTGGACAGTCACGTGTATTGCTTACCCGATGAAGAGATGCCATCAGCATGCACTATGGCAAGAAGGCAAGCTGGTGGAGGCAATGTGATGATCTGTACAATGTTCTACTAGCAAATCAAGGATGTTACTCTGACATGGACCACCTACCTACCAATTGTTGCAGACCAAGTTCACCCCTTTATGGCAGCAATAACTCCTAAAGGCAGTGGCTCCTCTCAGCAGGATAATGCGTCCTGCTGCACTGCAAAAATTATTCAGGAATGGTTTGAGGAACACGAGTAAGTGGTGAGTTTGAAGAATTTTTTTCCGTTGTGTATCTCCCTCCCCTCTGTGGGAGAGTAGACTCTCAGCCTCATGTAGCTTCAAAACAAAGCAGAGAGGGTGGTTTGTGTGGATCGGCTTCGATATTTTCCAGCTGTCGTGGGGTGGTGATGGCCTAGTGGACCAAGAGGTCAAGAGGTCATGGGTTCGAATCCTCCCTTCAGCATACCACCACTGGGTTCCTGGGCAAGACCCTTCCTCCTGTAGTCAGGGAATGGAAGTCGCTTTGGATAAAAGTGACTGCTAAATGCCGTAAATGTAAATGACAAGGAGTTCAAGGAACTGAGCTGGCCTTTGAATTGCTCATTTCTCAGTCTGATCAAGCATTTGTTGGAACTAGTCTGATCCATGGAGGCCCTGCCCCTTACAGCACTAACAGGATTTACTGCACACCTTCAGAGGTCTTGTGGAGTCCATGCCTTAACAGACCAGAGCTGTTTTGGTGGCACGAGGGGGACCTTATGAACCTAGGCAGGTGGTTTTAAATGTTATGGCTGACCGGCACATACTGCACATACTGGTCCTGCGGGGCCCTGACCACTGATAAACAGACTGCAGTCTGTAACTGTAAACCACTTAAATGGTGAGTGGAGCTGATAAAGCAGATAATGACTGTATATACAAGATGAACCCAATGCACTCTCTAATCAGTGCACTGCACATACCTGTGTCCGATGCCAGATGACAGAGGCTCTGGAATGACCCAGTTTATTCCGGCATGGCCCTTTGTCATAGTGGATCAATAAGAAGTCGTCCTAGAAAAAAGAAAGGATCCTATTATTTTCAGGAAAATTCATCATCACCTGTCTAAACCAGACTGCAATTCACCAGCTTGGAATCAATATCAGTAATAATATATTTCAACAACAACAAAATAATAAACAATTTGGTTTCAGACAAATTAATGTTACTAAAATTAATGTTGTTTCACATAAGTAAAATGAAGCTGTGAAACAATACAGAAGTGCATACACATTTGTTAAAGGAACTGTAGATGATGCCTGGGAAAGCTGGACAGAATCAAGAATGAAGAATTTATATCCAGTAAACATTGTCAGATTAGGGTCAACTGATGTGACCCCCCTGAGCAGCAATGACGTCAGCTAAACATTTCCTGTAGCTGTGATCAGTCCTGCATTAACCCATTCCTCCTAACAGAACGGCTTCAGCTCAGTGGTACTGGTGAATCGGTCCTGCCACCATTTCTGCTGGATTAAAGGCTGGACTGAGCATTTCCAAATCGTATTTCTTCTCATATTCTTTGATGCAATAACACTGTTTGGGTTATTTGTTTTCACTTCATATATTGGGGGTAACTAAACTGAAGATCTGTTCACTTTGAAGTCAAACTTCATTCACAGAATGCTGAAAGATTCACAAACCTTCTGCTTGTAATGAAACGTGGTCAGTGTTCAAGTACAACCAATATCATTGATACTAAGAACAACATATTGTGGCATAATGTTTGTAATAATGATAATAAATATTGTTGTATTGCCCTAATGACAAGTGGTTTCAAACCTTGTAATACTCTCAACATCAATTAATTT
>JBBPCX010000160.1:5532515-5567200 GCA_037974365.1 Hydrocynus forskahlii
TGTCAGCAGTTCCTGCAAGATGAAGGCATTGATGCTATGGACTGGCCCGCCCGTTCCCCAGACCTGAATCCAATTGAACACATCTGGGACATCATATTTGTTGTTTTGTTAGGACAGCAATAATACCTTTGTCCTCACCACAAACTATATGTACCCATACAAGCCTTCCATCACACTGAGGCTCACATGGTATAATTTCAGAGGGTATTATTTACTATCATTCCTACTGCTGATATACAGCCGTTCAGCAGTAACTCTGCAAAAATGACACCTAACATTATATATCCCCTAGAGTGTGCTTATCTAAAAATATACACAAAGTTAGTACAGCCAAGCCTTCAACACTGCTATCATTCACTGCTTCCACATAACATGGTTTGTGAAGTATACTTTTAAAAACACAAGGAGACCCATTAGCACAGTTCTCTTGTTCTGAGCTGAATAAGGAACTTGCGCTCATGTCATTAGCTCAATAAACGTACAACCCTGTCTAGACTTGATCAATTGAACTCATGCAAATTGCGTAGAAGTGTTTTGGCAAGTAAAATTTAGCCTGATTTGACTAGATGCATAAATATTTATCAAGCCTCTGGCTGCCATGAACATAACTGAACATGTTTAGGCGATGACAAAGATATATTAGTAACCACCTGCATGGTCCAGGAAACAGCATAAAAAAAGATTTAATTGTTGCCAAAATCCCATAAAGGAAAATTACCAGGAGAAGAAAAAAAGGTTCAGATTTTTAATCTATACAATATAACATATTGCCACAACAAAGCTTTGTGGCCTTTTTTCAAATTTGAAAATATTAGCCTTCAACACTGTCTACTATTTTTGCATTAAAATACATTATATTGAAAGTTAAGGGTCTCTGCTCTTCTCCTGTAAAAGTGCAAGGTTTTGGGACATTATACATTCCGTTATGTTTAAACAATTCTGAACCATTTTATCGGTTCCTGTGCTGTGAAATGTTCACACAATTTAAAGGGCAACTGACATTTTCAAAAAAGTGTGAATTATAATGTGAAAAAGATTTTGATAAGAGACCAATGATATTCATATATAGGCTGCACAGTTTTCTTCTTCTTCAGTACATACACACACACTCACACACACACACACACACACACACACACACACACACAGATCTCCTTTTAGATGTGGCAGAGCTTTTGTATCCCAGGCAGACTGAGATAAGACACGCTCCTGCTGGACTGTTTCAGGTACACTGCAAATATGCAAACTGCCTGTGATCACAGATAGGGGCCTCAAGGGGAGCCTCCACTACCACTGTGCTGTAATTAAAGTTCTGTCATTAGCCATGACTGATTAGTCATCGCTAATCACTCTGAGCACTGGAAATCCTTCATTTTTCAAGACCTGGGTCAGCAGAAATGGCCAGGCTGCACTCTCTTAAGCCGGGCAGGGGTCAGTCTGGCTTTTAGATCTTTGAGTGTGCAGCTTTGAAGGCCTTGTGTACAGTGCTCTGAGGGCCAGTGATCAGAGAGAGGAGGTTAGCAGGGTGTGGATGGAGAACTGTGATCAAACACTAAATCATGTCCATGAAAGGAGAAAATGATCTATAATTGGAATTGCACACACACACACACACACACACACACACAAACATACTCACATATATAGTATGCTCCTTTAAAGAACCATCTTTTGAAAGCTTCTTCAAAGAACAAAAATCTTATGTATCTTGCATTCCATATGTCCAGAGGATCCTGTTTGGCATCTCTGCTGCTAGGGCCAAGCAAAAGATTCTGCATTTTGAGGTCGATATGCATTACAGAAGATCCTTGTTGTGTTATTCTGTTTCAAAGTCTGTACACACAGACACACCCATTAAACTCATATCAGAATTCACAATCATGTCAAAACTTTAAACCACTCTGTAACTGGATCTGTATCCACACTGCCATGCTTCTACAGTTTGGTGGATGTTCATACTATTTTGATTGGACACTGTTGGTAAGTAGAGTATCTGTCATAATACTATATTCATTCAAACTAGTACTGTTACTGCTTTTGTCGGCTGAAAGGTATGTTGTCGTGTAATATTGTATTGTTTGCAATATTATCATTATTTTGCACTCTGTGTAGTCCTGTCCTGCCTGCACTTATGTAGTCTTGTGTTGTTTCTGTTTCTATACTTTGCGATGCACTGTGGTCCTGCAGAAATGTGGTTTTGTTTAACTGTGTACTGTGTAGATGGCTGAAATGACAGTAAACCTACTTGACTTGGCTTCACTTATAGTGAATAAGTAGTAAGTAAATAAGATATACCTGTGCATCAGCTGTGGTTGTGAACTTGGGCAGCTGGTGGCCTAGTGGTTAGGGAGTTTGCCCTGAGATCAGAAGGTGGTGGGTTTGAATCCCAGGACTGCTAGTGGCACCACTAAGGTACCCTTGAGCAAGGTACTGTCCCCACACACTGCACCCGGGCGCCCCTCATTGGTGGCAGCCCCCTGCTTCACTTGGTGAATGGGTTAAATGCAGAGAAAGACGTTTACACAGTGTGCTGTGTTCATGTGTGTCTATAAGGGGCCACTTTACTTAAATATCTTGGTTGTGATTGATAAGTTTTCATGTCAATCAAATTATGAAGCTTTCAGTGGAATTGCTTTAATCTAGTGTAATACTTTCACACAAATAACATATTGTGCATTTAGCAAAAAAAAAAAGAAAAAAAAAGATTTCTGCTTTCTCCTTGTGTCTGTTCACTACTGTTTTTACTGTGCTGTATTTCAGGCACCATCTATAACTTGTAGATGTCATTCTACAGCCGTACTCTAATAGTCTATGTGACCCCTAGTGTATACTGCTGGTTAGTGTTATTTGTCTGTTTTGTGATGTAATAAATTTAAACAACCCTGAAGGCAGCTACTGGGAGTTACACTCTGTACGCCAACTTCAGTGTGTCATATAATATTTGAAAAGCTTGAAAATAGAAGCTGCTTCAGACTAAGGCCAAGCTCGAGAGAACCATGTCTGTCTGTCTGTCTTTCTCTCTCTGCCTATCTGACCCACTTATAACTGTGGATCAATACCCAGCTGGTCTCTGAGGTGTTCTAGCTCAGGCTGTGTGTGAAGCCTGAGCTGTGTGAAATGGCTTTTGTCAAATTACTGAGATGGACACAATCCTAAGCACCAGGGCAGAGAGAGAAAGAGAGACAGAGAGAGAGACAGTGAGAGAGAGAGAGAGAGAGAGGGAGAGAGGCTATACAGTAGTAAATTTTAAAGCAAATAATTTCTTCTACAGTATGAAGAACACCAAAGTGATTCAAAAGCAATATAAAGCTAAGCAGATCTTGTTAACGCTTCTCCCTTGTAACACCTTTCAGTGTTCCCTTTCAGCAGTAGCCAGTTCCGGGAGGAAGATCGTGAAAGTGTGAGGTGGAAACATTGCTTTTCCCACAGCAGGAACTGTACCAGGTTCCATTTGCATTTCCCCTGGAGAATGATAATCCAATCCCAACCTGTGCCCATGCCTAACGCAATAAATGTAAGTGCCATGATGTCCCACGTTGCCTCTTTGAGGTGTGAGCGGCCAGCATTGTGCCGTGTGTGTGCACTAGCTACCTTGTGCATTATTTAGCCTTGTCTAGGGATGCAGCAGTCTAGCTGTCATGCTGTAGCACCCTAGAGGAAGCTCGCCTCTGATTTCACAGCTGGCTGGGCATGGTGGGTTACTACTGCTAAGTGATGAAGTGTACAGAGCCCAGGGTCACACCGTCACCCGAGGTTTAGTGACAACAAGCTAAATGAGCTATTTTGGACTCCTACCTGCTATGCTAAAATGCTAAAATACCGGAGGATCACTCCTTAATCTCAGCACAGGATGAAGTCTCAGTGATATATACTGAAGGCCAGGAGTTCAGATGGTGCATGAAAAGTTATTGAAATTATATGCAAGCTCACTGTTTTTGTTGTGGCTCGCAAGAAAAATGATCATCATTGTAATATCAGTTGATGTAGCTTTTAAATATAATTTGTAAATGTTAATGTATTCTAATTCACATGATTTAGGGCCATCGATATTGATCCATTCATCATGAAATGTTCACACAGTAGAAAGGGCTGTTAACATGGCGCCATGAAGATGATCATTTTTGTACCATAATGTTCTTTATGTTAGGTTTTTCTCACATGCTTACTCATGTGAATAAGTCACAGTGTTAGTCCAGAGATATTTTCATCATCCTCTTCAGAGGAATATTCATTTTACCAACAAGTGTTAGAAATAAGTGGACAGTGTGAGAAGTCTGTGTCCTTTGATATGAATAAAAGCCCTTTTTTACAGCATACAGTAGACACCCCCAAATTTGCAGGTGTCATGTTCCAAGTGCACCCATGAATTGTGAAAAAAACGCAAATTTGTGATGTGGTAAAAACAATGACTAAAAATGCCTATTTCTATAGTGTAAGCCCTAAATATATACCAACGTTACCCCTGTATAGACTGCACTGTAATTCATGCACACGTGTTTTCTTTGGTATGCACTGTCATTTTCTTTGGTATAAGCAGGTACATACAGGAATAAATTCATTTAATTCACAGTAATAAAAATACAGGACTTTAAGAAGAACAAAACAAAAAAACGAAAACACTCAGAGAAACATTCGAGATAGCTCCTGTTCTCCTGATCTGTTCTAATGCGGGAATGCTGGACTGCCAGAGATGCGTAACAGGGCAGCAGCCAATATACGGTTGCTTTGTACAGTTGACTATTAAAAAATGTATAGTTATATTTTATATGGAAATTTAGCTGAATTTACTAAATTACTAAATTAGTCAAATTTATTTTTCTTATATATTGCCACGAAAACAGCAAAAAAAAAAAAAAAAAAGCGGAGGATGTTTACGGCTTCCGTGAACAATTAGTTAGGTTCAAAGAAAATATCAGCAAACGACTGAAGCTGCGAACTCTGAACCGCAACTTCACGGGGAAACACTCTATATCAAAAGCACGCCACATATAATGTAAATCACAATAAAGCTTATGGTGTTGATCTTTGCTGTTGAAAAGCAAAGTTGATTCAAACAACAAAGTTAATTTAATTTGAACTAAACTGAATTAAACTGTTCCAACTAGACTGTTCCCCTGGCCTGTTACAATTACATTTTATGTAGTATGTTTCAAATTACACTACTTGAATTGTTAAAAAATGGTAAAGACACAAAACAAAGGCACTCGACACATGCAGTAGAGTTATTAATATTGCATATTCTTTTCTTGCCCAAATTCACTCCCAGTGCTACCAAGCAGGGAGTTTTTTTTTTAAACTTTTGGTCTTCCTCCAAGAGCTCAACAACAAAACTGGCAGAGAATGCTAACGGCAGGTAACAGGTGCTTATGTTGGCTGGCGTTGTGCTGAGTGTTGGGAAAAGAGGGAGGGGAGAGCAAAGCCATTTATGCTTTTTTGGACTCGTGACTACTGATTACCATACGAGCAACGCCTAGGCAGCTGTGCCACTCAGGAGACAATCCTGCTCAACTATTTAACAACTAAATGATGATAAACTAAAATGTGTTAGTTTATGCCCTGCTCTTCTCTTTATTGCACGGATAACCCCATTACACGTTCATTCTCAAGACCGCTCATTTACATTTACAGCATTTAGCAGATGCTTTTATCCAAAGCGATTTCCATTCCCTAAGGGGACAGTCTCCCTGGAACAACTTGGGGTTACGGGACTTGCTCAGGAACCCAGTGGTGCTATACTTAAAGCAAGATTCAAACCCATGACCTCCTGGTCTAGAGGCAAGTATCCTACCCATTAGGCCACCACCTCCATTCCCAACCCCACCCCCACCCCCACCAGCCCCCCCGCTCCTGGGAGACTGGTGCAATGTCCAGTATACACAGGTTTTCACAGACATTTCATTCAGTGAACACCATCTATACACCATCTATTTACCATCTATATGTGAAATTTGATACAAATAAACAAACAAAATAATGTGGAGGTCCACTGAAAAAATCTTAAGAAAACATTGTGAATTCCTCCCATCACAGGAGAAAGTGTCTTATTCTGAAGGTTTAACTTATCATTTTAAGGCACTTTTTGCTAAACCAGAAACACCCAGGAAAATGGCATGGCCCACTTAAAGAAACCAAAAATCAGTGGACTAGAGAATCGTTCCTGGCCTGTGGGCTCTGACGGATGCTCTGAACTTCGTTGATGATGCCTAAATATTTAAACATTTTCTGATCTCGCGCTCCCTGGCTCAAACCACATTTGTTCGCAATTATGTAATTCTGGGGCTTTCAAGTTGGACCCAGTTTAATAACTTTTTCGATGGTGGTTTGAGGGCACACACACACATGCCCATACACACACATACACACGACACACACACACTCACACACACACACATACAGAGGAAAAAGGAATAGAGAAATTCTCATTAGCTGCACATGAATAAGTCATGAGCTACTTGTGTAAATGCCTGAAGAGTTATGCCACATCATATTGATCATGCACTACTGAGGAATCAATGAAACCAATATCGAGATAAATATCAAAGATCAAAGGCCACAAAAAGGGTTTAGAATGCAATCCTGGCAGCACCATTTGTGTGTGCACTTAGGCTTCAAATTCATGAGCATGTGTGGGTGTCTGCCTGCAGGGTCATCGTTTTAGAAGCAGCATGACTGGTACTGAGGAAGGTAGCAAGCTGCTGCTCTAAATCCACACTGAGCACTATCAGATTTCTCCCTGCTTCTTACTAACAAACAAAAGCCTCTGTCAGCTGTCATGCTGGTCTTAAACCATCAAATTCACACCCCCTAGTGGTGTAGACGCCGGCATCTACACTTTAATTACATTTTAGAATTTGAATTGAGAGAGTAGTGATGATATCACCAATAAGTCCGTTTTAATGGTACTAAATGTTCTGTCAGGATGCAAAATTTCCTGACCAGCACTTCAAAACTAAAAATATTCTCTAATGGCTGCGGGCGCGAGGCGGGGACTCACCTTGGGCAGGGCACGCATACACACAAGGTCAATTTAGAATCCCCAATTCACCTGACGCACATGTCTTTGGACTGTGGGAGAATCCAGAGACCCCGGAGGAAACCCACACCACCATGAGGAGAACATACAAACTCCACAAACACAAGGCCAGGACCCAGATTCAAACCCCCAACCCTGGAGGTGTGAGGCAACAATGTATGTCTTTTGCTCCACAAACCACAAACCTGAGGCAGGGCAGAGGAAAGTGTACTCCTTACACACACCAAAAACTATTCTTTCATTGGCCATGTTAGCAAAGGAAGGAAGAAAACATGACTTTCTCAATGACTGGGGAAAAGAGAGTTATTTAACAAGGTGTAACGGTCAGTAACTGTATAAAACACTCAATAATAACCACATATAGGAGCACTCACTGAGAATAATCACTGTTGCAATTATTATAATCAGTCACTGAAGGTTATGGTGCAGAATTAATATGGTACACTTTGGTGAACTGTGGCATACATTGGCGAAAATGAAGTGTGGGCACCATTGTACAGCCAACGTTTCGTTTTAGTTTGTGGTAATGCAACTGACATCGATCTTCTCTCCTTGCTTCTTAATACAACTCTGCCCTTTGGGCTTAAAGAGTAAAAAGCCAAGCTTCAGTTCATTGCTGTCATAATTATGACTTACATATTGGCATTGTTGTTAATATATCATTTATTGCTTTTTAATATAGTTTAGTTTTATAAATAGCATGGTTTACTATATCATTTATGGTTGTTGAAAATTAAGGTTAATACCAGAATGAAAAGTTTGTAGTTCCATCACTCATACTTTAAGGCCTGTGAAAAGTTCCTCATCATCATAACTACATAACGTAAAATTTAGTTTCATAGCAGTTACTGGATGATATAAAGTAATCACTGAATGATATGTCACAAGATGAATAACTGAAAGAGTCTAAAATGTGTTGGCAAACGTACTCTCAGAGACTTGGGCAATGTCCTGTCCGATTCATTAAAGCCCCAGAGGAGTTGCGTATTTGCATGTCCATAGTGGCCATGGTAAAATGGATCAGCATGTGGAACTGCAGCTTTCTGTGTGCATTGTTTTCTATTGCTTTATAAAAAATGAGAATGCAATTCAGATCATTAAGAGCCTGTATTTGAATTAAAAGGGGACTGAAATGTGAACCCTATTGCTGCTGTTGGATCAAGGCCTTGTTTTTCTAAAATGGTAACTTTTCACTAGTAGGAACAAACACTCAACTTATAGTAGAGGTTAATGTAAAAGTCATTTGAATATTTTATGTTGGTTGTAATATTCTGACACAATGTAAATGACAGCTGATATTTTGAAATTATGTCAAAAAACTATAAAAAAAACAAAAATGGAGACACAAGTTTTTATCAACAGCGACGACATGCATATGTTAGCTTATTCATTGTGAGACTTCCTGATGTTAAAAGACAGCAACAGCCACTTTTTGGCTCAGGTTTAAAAGATAAGGGGTCAACTCATCAGCTCATTTTAAAGCTCTTAATAAGTTAAATCTGACGTGCTTGACGACATTCATCTTAACTTGACTAGGGTAAAAGGAATTACACATAGAGCTATATGTAGCTTTCTTCTGCAGAATTAAAATGGCTATTGTCAGTCCATGACTATTGTTAGCTAATTCATGATTGGTGCTCAAAGTATGTTTCTTATTGTTAGTGTACTGAAGAAAGCAGTGCTTTCATTTCCATGAATCAAATGTAGGCGGCTGCATGGGAATAAAATGAGTTCTTCGATTAGTTCTCGCCAAAGGAAGTAAAGCAATTGTGTTGATGTAACATATTTTATTCATGTGCAGCCACTTGACACATTTGAATCATGGAAATTCAAAGCACGTATTCTTTTTCAATGTGCTTTGGTGTCTTTGGAAAATAACTGGAGCTAACTGGTATGATCTGTGTTCATATGACCCTGGCTGGGCAGCACACTGTCTCACAGAGAGTGAGGAATTAAGGCAGTGCAGGCTGATTAGACTTCATTTTCTGATAACGCATGGGTTTGGAACTCGCTGTGCAGGACAGATCGCCCTCATTTTCTCCCAGCTTACTGCTCCACTCCTACTCCTAATGACTTCAGCTGCTGCCCTTATACACACACACATACACACACATATCAGTGTTGAGCGTCAGCATGTCTCTAACTGCGCAATCCCCATAGAACTTGTTATTACAGTTGTGTGTATGTACACCACAGCCAGATACACCAGCTGTACAATACCTTGAACTAATGATTAAAATTATGTCAAATATATGTCATGTTGGATCCATCTGTGTGCTGGCCTGCAGAAACTCTTACCATAGTGAAACCTTTTCTTCAAGAAATTAACCTGTAAAATGTCATTTGATTTGAAGATATCTCCATCAGAAACCAAATTATGACATTCTAAAATCAAGCAGCTCTGAAAAGCCAAAACAGACAAAATCACGTTTAAAGATTCCACTGCATTTCTATGGTTTTTTGTCAGGAAACTATTTGTCATTATACACGTATGAACCTTTCTCACGCCTATAGTCACTGTCCCATGTAAACTCCATTGCGACTCACAAACCATTTTCAAACATGAAGTCTGGAGAACGTCTGGTGAATCAAGTTCGGACATGGTCTAGACTTGCCCTTTCACACATGTAGCACATGGCTGGAGATTTCATGTGTTGAACGCGTTCTCACCTACTGCAAGTACAGGTTGTAGTTTAGATGAGGGGTAGAGCGTTCAGGAGGCAGGACATGGTGTGGTCACATAGCCGGTTCATGAGTCTTTTCGTCCCTTCAATTACGATTTTGATGTCGTAATGTTCTATTCCTCTTTTGCAGTTTAATGGAAATGCTAAAAGTCTGGCTAGGTAACCGGAGCTTTGCCTCGTCTACGTTTTGTTAAAGTCACGTCTCAGTAAAGTCACGTCTTAGTAAGGTGACCTCCTAGTAAAGTCACGTCTTAGTAAAGTCACGTCTTAGTAAGGTTACCTCCTAGTAAAGTCATGTTTTAGTAACGTCACGTCTTAGAAAATTATTAAGTAAAAAAAAATAGAAAATACGCTTTCAAAACCTATTTTTGATAGACATGAACAGGTTTATGCAGAGCACCACACATTAAGTTAACAAACCCAGGCCAGCACAGATTATTGCATATTATTGCTCGGCATGTTGTTTTCTCAGTGATTCTATTACATATCCAGTAAATTAAAGTGCAATTGTGATGCCATGGATTATGTAAATAATACTCATCCAACATCAGTACCTGATCTCACTAATGCTCTTTTGACAATCAAATCCTCACAGCAATGTTCCAGCAAATAGTGTAAAGCCTTCCCAGAAAAGTGAGACAGTTATTGCAGCAAGAGGGACAAAACCCTGATTAATACCCTTAATCTCAGAATAAACATTGCATTATGCGGTCTGTAAAAACATTTAGACATACATACAGTGTTTGTATGTGTGCACATACTCCCACATATAATACTTACGGAACACTCACACTCTCTCTCTCTCTCTCTCTCTCTCTCTCTCTCTGTCTGTGCAGTACAACCCCGCTGGGCTGGAAGACAGTTGACGGGTCAGGCTGTACTCAGGGTGATGTAATCCTCAGCGGACGGCTGGCAGGCCTGACTCACCGAGGCTGATTGGGGATCAGCGGGAGTCCTTCTGCCTGGGCCTGCTCGCTGAACCACTAGAGCGGTAGACTCAACATGATGCCGGTGTATAATGCTCTAGCTGAGCACAGACAAAAACATTGCCTCCCATTTAGAGGCTAAACTGAGGCTAAACTGAAATGAAGTATGTTTATGGTGGATGAGATACATTTTGCATTAACATAAGCCATACTCCTTAAAGACAGAAGAATAGAATTACATTCTCGCTGTTCAATCTAAAATCTGCTACAAAAATGAAAGCAGTGAAGTCCATCCACAACAATCTCTTTAGTTAATGGACAATCTTTTGTTTCATTTTCTGTCCAAAGTCAAAAGTTTAGTTCTAAAAGAGTAATGGGCTGCTCTCAGGTCTAGACTGAGCAGAAGGCAGCATCAAATAATGCTCTCCTACGACTTATTTCTGGAAACATGCCCAAGCAAAAGCCAGTGGGCCAGGACATACCTGAGTGACAACCTGATGAAATCAAATTCGACCACAATCTCCTTGTTAGCTGAATAATAGGCTGTTTTGTTGGGGGAGAAAAGGAACGCTGCAATAGTGCTACAAGCGCCAGACTGCAAACAGATGCAGAATTCCCCTTCTAATGACTGATGTGTGTAAATATTTGCCAGTTCAAAATGAACATGTTGATCCCTTTGTAACAAAAGTGTAGGTGCAACTGACATGCCTTATTGTCTCAGGGAAAATAACTACAAACCTCTGCAGGGAACACACTTCTGTACATTTTAATGCACAATTATAGTCCATGTGCTGAATGTAACATATTGGGAAAGAATAACATCAAATGTGGCCTGTGCACAAACTGTGGCATATTTTATGTTTTTTAATATGGTAGACTCCAAGAATAAATGTGTGACATTTACTAGAGAGGGGATTCAGCCTAGAACAATCTATGAACTCCTCACATGGGGCACAGCAGGGAACCAATAACTCACTCACACTAATCCCACACACTCAAACTCCTAACAGTCATGCATCGGGGTGGTGGAGAAAAAGAGAAAAGACTCTGAGCACATACTGATCAAAAGAGATGCAGCTGAGCCTTGTTTGGTCCCTGGGAAAAGTTTGTGTTGAAGGAATTTATTATTATTGTAACTGTAATTTTTTTGTGTGTTTTGTGAAACAGTGAGACCAGCAAAGCACAAACCAACAGATGACAAATCAAAGAAGTGCCCGGACCATTATATATGTTAAGAAGTTCACACACAGAGGTGATAAAGGAATGTTTTTGAATGAAGTAGAGCGAGGAGAGACAAAGTTTGTCATATTCCCTGGTATTTTATGATTGACTTGAATGAAAGACAGTGGCAGTGAGTGAGGAAATTTCAACACGAAGTTTGCTTTATATATACTTAATTTTCCCAAATATCTGTTGCTTCTCTTTCCACTTTGCCTTTGCAGACACCTTCAACTGAACAGTTGTGGTTTGAGGAATGAATACAAAACTGTCAGGTGAAATAACTGAGCAGGTTTGCACCACAAGACAAGACCTCTAGAACACCCAGATGTTAGTGGTAGATGATAGTTAGGATTCAATGACGGTAACTGCATAGATAACTTTAAGCCTGATAACACTTGGTAAATTCTATATGGGACCAGGTAGTTCTTCATGGAATATTCACAATAGGTGCCAAATAGAGCTTTTTGCATAAAGCCATGTAAGAACCACTTCCAAAAGATGGCTTCCATGAATGGGTCTGATGAACCATTCATCAATAAAATCTGTAAATGTGACTCTCCACATTATGTACATACTCTCCATGTGGAACACTTTGTACTCACTATTAAAGCTGGATTGCTGCTGCACAGATTATATAAATACACATTTGCTATCTTATGTTTTTATTATGTAATTAAAAATAATTACATTCGGGTAAACTAATATCCAATACTAACTATTAGACGGACGTTGGTACATTTATGTAATAATGTAATCTGTAATACTGCAATCCATCTCTAACAGTGAATACATCATCAGTAGTTACATCATTGTGCGCACTGTTAATTGGTGGCCTAGTAGTTAGGGAGTTGACCCTGTGATCAGAAGGTTGTGGGTTTGAAGCCCAGGACTGCTAGTGAGGTACCCTTGAGTAAGGTACCATGCCCACACACTGCTCCCCGGATGCTGTGTTCCTGCCTCCCCACTGCATCACTTGGTGAATGGGTTACATATAGACAAGGAATTTCACATTGTTCACACTGTGTGCTGTGGTGTGTTCACGTGTGACTATAACAGGCCCCTTTACTTTACACAGTTATTAGGGAGATTTAATATAAGGTGGGACACACAACTCTGTAAAGGAGGCAGTGAGGAGTTGACACAGGAAGGCTAGCATGGAGACCAGAAAAAAGGTTGAAAAGAAAACAGGATGAATTGGGAACAGGATGAGTTTGGGATGAAAGGGTGTAGTGGTGGTCGGAAGAGGGGATTGCGCTGGAATGAAGGGAGGGAAGTAAGGAGGGGTTGGGTAGAAAGTGGAAGGGATTGGGAAAACCAGGCTCAGGGGTTGGAAAATGAAATGGAGAGTGTTGGACGGAAGAGAAGAGGTTAAGCGAGGAGAGAGAGATGAAAGGCGTCTCTGAATAGACTGAAACCAGGTGCCCTTGCAGTGCAAAGCCTTGAAGAAAAGTAAGCTAAAAAAGACAGAGAGCAAGGAAACTGGATACTCACTTGATTGGAGAAACAACAGATTGATAGATAGTTCAACGGCGAACAAGGAAGCATAATGAAAAACAGGAAGAATAAACAGCCATTCATGTTGGAGCCGTGCAGGGCTGGAACCACCAGTAGGGTGATGTCATCAGACACCTTAGCTGAAATGACATGATCACACATCTAGAATAAGGAGGTGCTGATGTCATCACAGCAGGACGTTGTAGAAGAGAACTGATGTTTAGCAGGGGACTGAGGTAAAGAAAAATTCAGCTGCTTTAGGAGCCTGATATGCAGCAGGAGACAGCGTGAGAAAGCACTGGAGGCACCGAATTACAAAGCTAGAGTAAAGATGTGCTGATGTCATCAGCTTCAGGTGCTGAATGAGACAAGGGGATCTGTCTAGTTCTCAAAATCTTCTGAAGTTATGCCCTTGTCTGATGTGCAGCCATGATTGATCTCAGAGGAGAGAGTACGAAGAGGCAATGGAGGCCTTGGAGTCAGGAGAAGGAGAAATAGTTTACTGGAGAGGACATACTAGGTACCACAGAAAGGGGAGTCTGAAACAAATACTATATGGACAAAAGTACTGGGACACCTGACCATTACACCAACAGGACTTTAATAACACTGTATTCAAATACATAGACGTTAATATGGAGTTGGTCCCCTTTGCAGCTATAACAGTGTCCACTCTTCTTGGAAGCCTTTCCACAAGATTTTAGAGTTTCTGTGGGAATTTGTGCACATTTATTCTGAAGAGCATTTATGAGGTGAGAAGGCCTAGTTCACAATCTCTGTTCCAGTTCATCCCAAAGGTGTTGGATGGGGTTGAGGTCAGGGCTCTGTGTGGCCAGTTAAGTTCTTCCACACCGAACTCATTGTCTTTATGGACCTTGCTTTGTGCCCTAGGTCACAGTCATGCTGGAATAGAAAAGGTTCTTCCCCAAACTGTCTCCACAAAGTTGGAAGCGTGACATTATGCAAAATGTCTTGATACGCTGAGGCATTAAGATTGGCCTTCACTGGAAGTAAGGGGTCTGGCCCAAACCCTGAAAAACAGGTGTGTCCCTATACTTTTGTCCATTTAGTGTATAAAGGGAATAAACTAGGGTGATTGAGTTCAGGTGTGGCTTTGTCCTAAACTTCAGTTATTTCATCATTCCACTCTGAGCACCAAACTTAATTGTTAAGCAGGAGCTGTAAGGTTAAGTGCACTGCCTATGAATATATGTAGAGAGAAAATGAAAAACCAGTGAATGAAAAAGCTGTGTCAGCATGAGACCTGTGTCAGCATGTATCTCAAGGACTGTGTGAGAGCTTGTAGGTGTTCACACCTGCCTAATTAATTTCCACACCCAGATTCCCATTTGTGCGTGAGCCTGTGTGTAAGGTAAAAGATCTGACCTGGTGCATTTCTCCAGGCTCATCAGTTGCCGTGTTGTTTGGGACATATGGTGTGATGGTGCTGTGAGTGCGTGTGATGTGTGTGAGAGAGGAGGTGCTGTTGACAGCCACCACAGCGCGCTACCTGGCCCACTTCCACACCATAAATTTAAATGAATGAATCATGCTGGCGACATATGCTCAAGCGACTCTTCCCTTGCCAGAAGCCTGGAGGTCCAGTACTCCTGTAGCCTAATAGTAATTCCACAATCTGTTCCTCTGCAGTCTCAGGAGGGATCCCCCTTCCCGAACTCTGAAACACAGCCTGAGGACAGGAGCGCTTTCATCCAAGAGCATTATCAACCAATACATCTCACTAGCAACCGGTCTACACATATCCTCTCTTATCGTCTCTACATTTCCCCAAACCACTGTATCATAACCATCATTGTTATACGGCACAGAGGACGCTCGGAGGGGTAGCTGATGTGCCATGTTTCAGCTAAGGTTTGGCTCTGATGATTCTCAGATTCCAGACCATAACAATTTGTTGCTCATTACACATGTTGAAGATTTATTCAGACCACCCATTTTGAAAGGGAAATTCCAATTGTCCTACATTTTTGAATGACTTAATGATGCAGATGTAAACCACTGATCGTGGTTTTAAGGTGAAAAAGTCACTTTTACAGCAGTGGTTTGTGTGTGTATGTTTATATATATATATATATATATAAATATATATATATATATATATAGACTCATGCTGGAGAGATATATGCATGTTTTAAAGCAAAATAGTCCCCAAAGAAAACTCATTTTTTTCAGATTTACCAGTATTTCACCATTATCAATATGCACACCTCTCTGAATGCACTCGTCTTCATTTCAGCCATTGATTTATGAGAAAAGTAGAATTGCCCTTTAACTGCTTCTGAAGCATATAACTGAAACTGAAATTTCACTTTGTGCTGAAGCAAGGCTTTTTCCCAAGATGGCAGAATAACAGGGACATACAGTACTGTACAGCACTGCTGAGTGCAAAAACCAGCACATGCTCCAAAAGCCCATCTCAACCAAAAGCACGAGGCCAGTGACAAGCACAGCGATGATCTGCCTCTCCTCCCTGCCAGAGAACGCTCTTGCGGTACTACAGGTCTGTGCCCAAAGCTGATGTAATGGTGCCACGCTCACAGATGGCTGTGTAATTCAATGCCATTTTCACCCTCTGCTCATGTTAGCTATCCCAAAGCATCGGCAACTTGTTAATGACCAGACTAGGCCTGAGAGCATCCAGCCCTTTAATGCTGAGAGTCAGGTGCAGTCTTTTATGAGTGCTTTATTCTACTGGGATGGCGTGATGTGATACGCTAAATAGGCCCAAGAGAGTCACAAGACATCAGGAGACAGCTAAGCTGTCCCCGCAGACAACAGGTGTCCAGCTGTGGAGAGATGATATATCCTGCTGTATTGTGCATACAGAGGGAATGAGCAGGACACCAGTGGCAAACCATTTCATTCTGAAGGAGTGTGCTGTGAAAGTCAAACCTGCGACATGATAATCCAACCCCAACACATCCTTGTACGTGTGAAGGTCATAAGGGTTTGGGACAAAATGATTGCTATCATGCAACTCATTGTAATAACTAGCCTCCAAAAGACCATAGATATGCCTCTTTTGTCTGTATATGTCTGTTTTTTGTTTATTTTGCATTTTTACATATCTCCTGAATGCACTTTAATTCTTTTTCTATTTAATCATTCTAATATTTGTATTTTGATCAGACACATTTTTGTAATTTTTGTAAACTAAGAACAATACATTTGTTATTTCTGTTTCATTTTTATGTGGTAGAATCATTTTTGCATTTGGACTCAAGTTCTGCACTACTACTCTTCCATTATTGTTTTGAAACAATAGAGTTAAAGTCTTAAAACGCACCGGAGAAAATGATTCAGTCAGGGCTTTTTTTTTTCACAAGCTCTCCCATTGGTTAGACCTTCAAGCACTGAACTGAAATCCTGCCATGTCGCATATCCACCAGCATAAGTGAGGAAGAGGCCAATCACATTTTGATTCCCAACGGGTGGCACTATATATCATGGAGGAAAACATTGCCCTATTGCTAACATAACATCATTAGACAGCAAAATACACTTGGAGGAGAACACTGATTGCCTATTCTGGTATGTCAGCTAACAGACGCCTGTGCCAGCTAGCATCATACTGAGTGATGTGGGAGAGAGAGTGCCATCCTACCCACCCAGAAACAGCGAAGTCAGCTGAGTTCTCTTGGACTTCTAACCATGCATAGCTGCAGCACAACTGGGGACTGAACTTGTGATTCCTGGATGAGAGGGCCACACTTAGACAGCAGTCAGGAGTCCCAACTAGTGGGTTTGTGTCAGAAGGTAAACAGCAGCAGCTCTTACCTTTGAGAAACTTACCTATTTACCAACCTTTTCCAATAAGAAGTTATCCCATAGCACATTGAATGGCCAAATGTAATTTGAATAACTTATTTTCAGAAAACACTCACCCTCCACAGTGGCCTCTGGTCAGAAAATAATGTGGCATTTTCATTATCTCAGTGCATAATAACAGAACTATCCTTATTTATAGCCTGTACAGCACACATCAGTGTAATGCTGAGAATACCCTTTGAAAGAGTGGCAACGGATTTAAGCATTTAAAAAAAAATTCCCAGTGTTCCAAGTGTAAATTATGCCCAACACTATGTGTAATGTGTAAAGTAAGACGGTTACTGCACCCTTCTGTGGCATGGGTGTATGTTTTTGTTTACATCATATGGAGGTTCTTTAAGCCTTTAAAAGGATCTTCAGACAGGCACATATCATTTATTTATATATATATATATATATATTGTAGGAAATTCTTTAGAGAACTAAAAGTGGTTCTTCTTTGGCCTCACATCTAAAAACCTTATTGCTGCATTCATTAGAGTGTACCTTCTACCAGCATTTTCCATCAAAGCCTCTGAGGTGTACTTTCTTCGTTTTGCTTTCCTGTACTCTCATTCCTTCCGTCACTCTGATCATACTCTGCACAGCTATGAGAAGCACTACTTCAGGGTAGTGGCCTGGAAGAAGGTGTGTGTGAGTGTATGAGTGTGATTCCCACCCAGCCTTGCATTGCATTCTAGAGGAAGACAGATTTGAGAGGATCTTGGGTCTTTAGGAAAGGTCCGTCTTCCTCAGATCAAAGTGAAGCACTGAAAGAGGGATAGCAGAGAAGTGGACTAACTGCTGGGGGCGGAGATCAAACTTGCCCCAGCCACAGACTGTTCAGAAAACCTCATCTCAGATTCTTTCCTGGTTGGTACCATTCACTTTACCGGATCTGGAGTTTGCTTTTATGTTCACCTAGTCTGTCTGGGCAAGATGTCTTATTTTTTTTTCAAGTAGTTCTACTACTCTTTTACTCTTCCAGGTACACATCAAAGGCCTGTAACTGGAAATCTTGAAAGAAAGACTTAATCTTAGATGCCGTGTCAAAGACAGTCAAGTATCTGCCTGCAAAAGAAAAAATGGAAAAAGTGAGGAACATGTTTTTCTTCCAAGCCAAATGTCAGCTGCTGAATGAAGAGAGAGCCATTACTTCTTTCTTAGACATCCTGTGGATCAGCCTTTTAAGAGCGCACTCTAGAAATCACTGCCCTCTGCACTGTCCAGCAAGTATGTTGCATCAGAGCTGCATGCTCTTGACCTTCCTATTCTACAAAAGAGACAGGGAATACAGCACACCATAGCAGAGAAAAAAGACAGATAGAAGCCGTTAAGATGGTGGCGGTCCAACAGTGGGGGAAGAGACAATACTCACACACAGGCAGGTACAGATAGCTCCATTCCCCACTGTAATTAATCAGGCGGCTAGCTAACGCTAACAAGCAATGTATCACTGGTGGAGGCCTGAGTTATGGACGGGGGGAAAAAGAGGGGCTTTGGCTGAGACAGATCTGGTGCACCTGGGCAGAAAATCACATCTGTTACTCTGAGACTCCAGGCCATGAATCACCTCCACCTTCACTGAGGACTCCTCCACCCCTACGTCTATCTAGCAGCGTGACACTGTCCACAGAATCACTAAGAACGTTTTGCTCTCTTTACACAGTCATTGCAAACTGTGCTTGACAAAGTGCACAAATGGAGCGCCCACTGAAAGAAAAAACGTGTCTTGCTTGGAAACTCACATGCTTAGCTTTTAGCCTGCTACTGGATTTCAACTCACTCTTTTGTATATTTTTATATGCAAAATACTGTCTGCACATTCTTTAAATCTACCCAGGTGCAGGGAATTATGCCTTTCGGACATGAGAACTAGTCATCAGGATGCATAAAATTTGTGCTATTGAAATGTCTGCATAATTCCACATGAATAAAATATACACACAATTACAGCCAAAAGTAGATCAATTGAAAGACCAAAAAGTTTTGTGCTGATACAATCGATTTTATTTGTGTTTGAACTGTGCATACATTTGAATGAAGTAAATGTGATGCATGTAAAAGGCATATGCCATATACTGTGTTTTCTTTGAATTTCTTTTTCTCTTCTGATGTCTCTTAATGACCTTTATGTGGTTTTATATAACAGTATCCAACAATACAAGCAGATATATTTCCAACATCTGCTTCTGTACATTTTCATTTTGCTTCTGTACCTTTTACTCTCATGTATGCAAATGATCTCTTCTCCAGTAGGCTGCCCTGTATTGAGCTTCATCCAAAAAGCTAGCCAGGGCTAACGGCCTGAAAGCTGAACAGCCAGATATAAAGAAACAGTTTGGCGTTCATGACATCATAAAAACAGCTTATTCAAAATTTGTGATTGAGTTTTCATATATGGACTATATGGACTGGTTTTTAAAACTTATTTTTTGCATAATGTAGGGGCTTTGGCCACTAAAATTATTTTAAATGGCCCACATCATGGAAAAATGAAAATGATCATCTTTTTTAATAAAAGTGTTTGATGAAGAATGTAGACATGGTTAACATTTCAAAATGTTTCCCTCACTTCATACATTGCAAATATAGTAAATCAAGATGCAGAAACTGCCTGTTGTAAATTCGGGGTCTTTGTGAATTCATGTAAACCAACACAATTATACATATAACAATGAATTATGGGTGAGAAGGTCTTGGGTTCAATTCCCAGCCAGGTTTTCTTGCATTTTCCTACGTTTGTGTGGGTTTTCTCACATAGTCCACAGACAAACTGGAGATGCTAGATGCTCCTAAATGTGACTATGAGCTTGAATATGTTTGTGTGTACGCCTCACGACGAAAATGAATTCTAACTGCATAAACCTACACAAATCTCACAAAATTCAAGAAAGAAATGTACCTTTAAACACGAGTTGTAATCATGAGTACTAAGTTCTTTACTCCTTCTTGCACCCCCTGAGAGTGTGCAAACGAAAGGGCGCATGAATGAATCAGCAGAATGATTCATCTGTCTCAAAAAGCTTTTTCCTCCTCCGTGATAAAATATCTCAGTAATTTGTCCTGTTCGTGAGAACCAAATTTAAAGTTTTGAAATGTTTCAGGTGTACAGTGACCTAGACAGAATGGACATGCTCATTGTAGAAGAATTGATGAAGATACAGGGGATGTGTCATCTTGATGTAGGAACACAGTGACGAGTAGGTAGCACACACATCATCATGATACACACAGACACTCAATGAGGCTCAAACAGACCCCCATATGGTGGCAAGCATTCATGTGGGACACAACAAGGCACACTGACCTAAGGGTGACGCTGTCTCGGCCCATCACGGGGTGATCTGATTACCTACCCAGCCAATCGCTTGGCCTTTGGCTTTGTTCACTGGTGTGTAAAATAAGGAAGGATACATGATTATTCAGGCCTGTAATGCATTCAGATGATTGTCTCTGTACAGCTCATCAGTCTCCAGGAGCTACTGAAAGGACTTATTCCCTTCTTCCCCAGCCCTTAGGTAATCATTTAATGGACTTCAAAACTGTACTGACCGATTTGTTGTGGCTTTATCAATGTAGGGTCATATTTCTCTTTGATACTCTAGTTTTAGGTCATCAGAAAGAAAGCAACACTGCTGACCTACATCAACAGCCTACCTACCATACACAGCCTGCTGTATATGAAAAAGATTTCATCCTGAAGCTGTTCCATGAAGTATGCCTGCTTGCTCTAAAACCTACATATACATGGTCTCAGTTAGCACCATTTGCAGGGTGAAGGATGTTCAGCTTGCAGGCCAACTTACTGTTATCATATCACAAGACTTTGAAGCATGAGGGCAAAAATATCACTTCACAGGCCTGAAGCAAAAGAAAAAAAGGAAAAAAAAAAAAAATTAGAGACACTGTTTTCCCACCACAGAGCAGTCACGGAGCCAAGCGTTGAAACACTCCAGCCTCACTGCTCTATTATAAGAAGCAATAAAAAGAGAGGGATTATGTACAGATGTGAGCTGCACAATGGATTTTACAGTATTTCCTCTGTTGTGTTTGAATGGCCAATAACAGCCTCGGGAGGGGCTTTTTTTTGTCTGAAGCTCATACAGTGCACTGCCAGATGCACACGGCCACGCTTAAAGATGAGGAACTCAAATCTTGCTGTTAAAAAGAGCATCTGATGAAAGTGAAATACTGCATGAAGTGCTTGAAGAAGCTCAATCTGATGAACATGTGACATGCATTAGCCTGTTTCCTGCTCCTCGCCTCTTCCCATACCTGCCCTTTGGCGCTTGGCCGACAGCACATCCTCAGATACCCAGAAGATGCAACTTCTGCAATGCAACTGCCAACATGCCATTTTCATGGGTTGACTGTAAAAGAGTGCAGGACTCAACATCTTCATTCAAAAAAGTAGTGACGCTTTTGGTAAGTAGCAGCCATGGTATGCTCAGGCGTTCACAGCAACAGGGGTATAAATTTGGAGTCGGGGGTGGCAATATCAGACACTAAAACCTGCATCCATCAATTACAATATAAACTCAGATGAAAACATATATCCACAGTTAGAGTAACAATATCGTCAAATACATAATGGCTTGTAAATCAATATAAAACCTCCCAAAACCTATTAATCATGTTTGTAGTGTGTAGTTTTTCCTGTATATTCAGTTCAGATTGTCACTGAAATACATTCGCAGGTCATGATATATACTTTTGAAAAATACTTAGGTAATGACAAATGTGAACTTTACAGTTATGGCATACAACACAGGTCAGGTCATGCATGGGGCCCTTCTCTATTCTTAGAGTAAACAGTCATGACACATATCAAAAGAGTAGACTGTAGTGCTCTATAATTCTCAAACCTCTGCAGATTGTGGCTCCTTGATTCCCGCAGAACGAAATAACAACTTCTAAATGAATAGAAGAATGCAGCTTATTCTACAATGATAATAGTAACTGTAATAAGAACTATTATTAGGAATAGTAGGAAGTGCTTCTGATTTCTGTTCTCTCTTCTTGTCCTTACACTGCAGTTTGTACCTCTACTGTATTCCAGGCACTGTCCTTAACTAATCGACTGCTACCCAGAGCATTACCTAGCGGATTAATTAGTAAACTAGTTGACTAGTCTGTGTAACCCCTTCTGTGCTCACACTGCAGCATCTACAATCTCAAAGGAAGGCAATCAAGTCAGTTGGATGTGAAGCTGCAGGCTAATCAAGGAGCTGCTTGGCTTCGTTTTTGGGATCTTGGGGGATAAACGCAGAATCACTTGCACAGTTGCAGCTAACGCTCTAGATCCCACTGTTGATGTTGGCTGAGGCTCTTTTTGAGCTGGATTCCTGAGGCCCAAAGCACACTCACTGCAGAACTCATATCTGTTCTTAATCATGGCTACAGAGGAAAGGACTTGCATGGTAAGGCTCATGTCAGTGCAAAATCCGCAGCTGAATCTGAGCATCTCAAATGACCTCAGAGAGACAAATGAGAAACATGTCAATGCAGCTGTGCCGCAACAAACGTCTCCTCTTGTAGCTGATTAAAATGGAAAACAATTGTATGGCAGCACAGAAAAAAACCCCAGCATGCCCTCTCACCTCGCATCCCTTTCACAGATTCGACTTTACAAGAAACTGCTCCAGACTAACGGTTCTCATTAGGCTAAATGTTATTCTGTCCTCTGGCATATTGACTCGCCACTATCTTGCTATTTGTGCATGATTACGATTAGCGCAAGGACTCGTAGCATCCTATTTAGCCTGTGGGAAATGAGCAGGAGAGGGAAGTGGTGCAGGTGTGTGGTTAGTTTTCAGGGAAGTGCTCACAGGAGGGGCTCCAAGGCTAATGAGTGATAATAAGCACGCAGGTGTTCTACCTACTGAGTAAGTGGATGCAACAGAGCTTAAAGAGGTTATGAAGGGTAGTGATGGTGGTGGGGAAGACTAATTTTTGTTCCATGTGAACCACGGCATGCAAGAACTCAGGAAGAACACCAGAACAAGTCCTTCAAGACGTCTTTTATTGCTATTGTCCTTGGCTTTAAATGTAACTGATAAAGTATTCAGCGGCAGTATAACCCCCCCTATTCTAATTAGGACTTGGAGGGGGAAGGTGAGGGTTGGGAAGCAGTCAGCTGAATAGCGCTGTCCCCTGGTCTCACCCTCCACAATTAAATGTAGAACAAGGACCGATCTTCACTGTCAGGAAATGAAGCATTAACATTTTAAATGACCTGGATGGGGTGCAGGGTTCTTCGTAAGGACCAGGAGACGGGCAGGAGGATGCATTTGCATGCAGGGCAAGTGCAGTGCACACGACAATGTCAAACTCGGCGTCAACACACTGGAAATGACATATCAGGAGAGAAGGAGAGGGGGCGCCGCAGCTCAGGGCGGCTTAGGGGAGGAAAATAATCCTTTTAGCAAACATTCGGCAGTAATATGGAGATAATTACGGTGGAAATGTCATGGTTTTATCACAGCCATGCACAGAGAAGCAATTTCATTCAGACTGGATATGCGACAGCGTTTTTAAATGGGGTCACTTACACCTACGTCACTATAAATGCATTTTAGTTAAGCATTAGACTTCACGCAGAGACTTTCAAATGGACTCGGTATAAAGTTTTAGACCTTTAGAGACCTTTTATATCAAACTGTCATCAGTCATACATTTCTCAGCACAATTATCAGTGCATGTTCCAGTGAAGTTTCTTGCACACTGACTTAAAAGGACAGTGAATTTAAGTGTTTCTCCTGTACATAAAGTAAACTGTGCTTTCAGTCATTGATCCAGCGCCAAATGTTGCAGAGTTATGACATTTGGTACAAAATGGGCAAAAACAGAACTAAATGGTACATTGGGGTCTCTAATGGTGTTTTTCTCTACTCTCATAACACCAGCAGCTCAAGCCAATGTCTAGACAGTTTTTCCAAGTGAAGATAAAGTCACCATGCAAGCTGTATCAGTTTTCATTTAAGGTGGTATCGTGGCAATTGGCGATTCCTCCAACAAGAAATGAAAGCCCAGATTAAGTTTGGAATCAGAGTAATACGAGTGATGCTGCATGGTACTAACAGGGAGTGAGTCACCAGTGTTGAATAGGGGTTGCATTAACAAGTCAAATAGTTCACTCACTAGTTGGCACTGTGGGAAGCGATCAATTAGTTGTCAAATAGTTGTTAATTACATACAAACTACAGTGAAAAGACAGAAGGAGAGAGAGAACATATGCATATATAGGTATATGTAATATGTAGAAATAATATATTATATTTTGTGGAAGTTTCAAAAAGAGAAAAGCTACTCCACTGTGATCACAGCCTCAAAAGCCAGCCAGGGTATGTTTTGAGAAACACCATCTCTGATAGTACAGGACCATTTGACATGCAAAACACCTGATCACAGAACATTTAGCACAACGTGTCCACAAACTCATGCAAACAAAATACTGTTCAACATATCACACGGGAATGCTGAGTAGAGAACTGTTTTCTAATTTACTGAACCATGGATAGCCTATGCCAAGTTCTCTATAAAATGCAGAGACAGAGAGAGTAAGGTGTTAAGGTAATGAAGATTAGAGATGTGAGTCACATTGTTAAGGTAATGAATATTAGTCAACCAGTTGACACATTTTTTCAATGACTAGCTGACTAGTACAAATAGTAGTTATGCAACCTCTAGTGTTGACTGATATTTTTAGGACTATTCTTTAAAGTAAAATAAGTGAGTTAGCTTATTGGTCATCACTATTCCAAAACCATGGGCATTAATATACCACACCAAACTCACTTCATGCACAAGGGCGCAATCGTGCTGGAACAGGGAACGGCCTTCTCCAAACTGGTGCTATGAAGTTGAAACCATATTTTTTTGTCAAATTATTATCGTTTGCTGTAGTTTTCATTTTACCCTTCAGTGGAACTGAGAGACTGGGCCCAAAGCCTGAAAACAGCCGTAGCCCATTATCCCTACTCCACCAAACTTTATTGTTGGCCCCCTTCTATTCCATTGAATTACATTCTCCTGGCATCCCCAAAACACAAATTTATCAGTCAGACTCCCAGATAGTGAAATGGAATTCACCACACCAGAGAACACATTTCCACTACTCTAGAGTAAAGTGGCGGCATGCTTCACACAACTCCAGCTGACATTTGGCATTTCAAAAAGCTCCTCACTTTTCCTATGCTAATGATTCTTCAAGTAGTGAGTTTGGAATTCTGTAATGAGTGATGCAACAGAGGATAGCCACTACAGTATTTACCATTCGATGGTCCCACTCTGTGGGTTTGGGTTCTCTACAGCTTTGTGGCTGTGCTGTAATTGCTCCTAGATGCTTCCATTTCACAACTGTCGCACTTACAGTTGGCTGGGGAAGGTCTGATCGGGCATACATTTTCACAAATTGACGTGGCATTTTTTACAAAAAAGCTTTTGTGTGATTCTGCATGAGATTCTGTGTAATTGTGAAGATTCCTGTCTGTAAGAGTACTTAAAAGCACACTTTATTATTTAGTTTCAGTTCAGGTTTTGAAAAGAAAGGCTAATGTGTCAGGTCACACTCTCTAGAAAACTAAATTGAATCTTCGCTTGACTCCATGTATGAGTAACGTATGAGTGTGCATAAATGAGGTTTGTGTTAGTGTACCTTTGAAATGGTATTTGTCCAAATACACATTTAGATGGTTAATCATGGTTATAATGACAGTTCTATTTCAAGGAGGTGGGAAATGAACTAGAAGAGTAAGTTCGGTTGGTTCCCGTTTGGTCCAGTTACTGTGTTTGAGTGTGCAGTGGAAAAATGGCCTAATTCAATTTTATTCAAATAAATATGATCCATTCAAGGGCACAGAACAATTTCAAGACATTAAACGCAGATGGATACGAGCTGCTACACAAAGTTCTGCACATGTGTGATATGATGAGAATAAAAGACTCGTATATATGAGTCACTTGAAGATCTGAGAGGAGACCATGGTTGGTGTGGGCGACAGCTCATACTGTACTGATTACTCAGTATGTCCTCAGTACTGATCTCACTGTAGGCATTTTTGGTGTGCATGGTGAAAGTGTGAGCCTACAGTGGAGCGAAAATCAAGAATTTAATTCACAGCAAACTGCTAAACCGCCATGACTGACCCCATCCTGAGCTGTGCTGTGACTGTAGGTGTGTTTACATTAATTTACAAACCAATTACACTGAGCATCATGCTACTTTGCCTGCTGTGAGGAAAAAAAAAATTAGCATATTTTCTGAAATGTATGCAGGCAAATTATACAACCAAGTTTGAAAAGTGGGACATCTCTACACTTTTTGGAGAAAGAAAGATTGCACCCTTGCTATTTTTCTAATCAGGTATATTCAAAAATGTCTCACATACATCAGCGCTCCCCACATAGACGTTATCTTGTGCTGCTGTTTCTTGAACCATGAATATTCTCTTTAAAAGCATACTCTTCACACTCTTCACCTCATTTGCAGAAGAACTTTTGTAAAGATTTTGGGACTGAAAAGGTCTGCTGAAAGGGAAGCCTTAAGCAGCTCTTCTATGGCTTCGCTCCATCTTTATTTTTAAGAGTGTCGAGGTGGTATGGGCTGTGTGAGGGATTTGAGAGGAGGTGTGATGCTGTAAAGACTGAGTAATGGGTGTACTGGCTTGCTAGGGTTCAGTGGATCTGGGCATCTGCTAGAAGTCACTGGGTCTGCACTCCTGCATTATGGCACGGAGCCAGATGGGATTACTGCTGACTCACACACTCAGCCAGTGGAGCTAAGCCAACTCTATAACCCCCACTGTGGCTCCTACCTGTTGCAGCACTGCTGGGGTAGGTGATGAAACTCTGAAGCCATGCTGCTATTAGTTAACACTAGCTCCTGTCACACACATCTTCACTGCTTCTGCTAATTAAATCCCAAGTCACCTGCTCGGAGACTCCTTTCACCAAGACATGTGACAGAAACTTAAGATATCCCTGTCTGAGAAGTGAAAAATTATATATATATATATATATATATATATATATATATATAAGTAAGTACACCCACAGGGACTTTAATGACATTTCATTCAAATACATAGACTGTAATATGGGGTTGGTCCCCCTATAGCTTTGCAGCTATAACAGTATCCACTCTTCTTTGAAGGCTTTCTTCAAGTTTCTATAGGAATTTGTACCCGTTCATTCTGCAGAGCTTTTAGAAGGTCAGGCAATGATGTTGGACGAGAAGGCCTGGCTCACAATCTCCGTTCCAGTTCATCCCAAAGGTGTTGGATGGGGTTGAGGTCAGGGCTCTGTGCGGGCCAGTCAAGTTCTTCCACACAGAACTCATCCAACCATGTCTTTATGGAGCTTGCTTTATGTACTGGGGCACAGTCATGCAGGAATAGTTCTTCCCAAAAGTTGGGAGCATGGCTTACGTCACTGGAAATAAGGGGCCTAACCCAAACCCTGCAAAAACAGGTGTCCCAATACTTTTGTCCATATAGTATATGAGCCCTGTTTTGTAGTGCGCCTCTTTTAGGTGTATGAGGGTTGTGTTGTGTTGATGTACCGAGTGTTGGACACAGCCTGTGCTGAAAGACTTCTCAGCTTCTTATTTATTGTTCATTTAAGTATTTTGTACTTTATTATTATTGTTTTGTTTTTAAGTCATGACGGAAATATTTTCGACTCTCTTCGGTCAAAGCGAAGCTCAGGGTCCTCCTGGCCCGGCGTCTCTAGGCTTCGGGCCGGGGAAGCCGCCGCCACCGATCCAGCAGACTCAAGCCCCAGTGCCGCCTCAGATTCCACCACAGCCCGGGGATGAAGGGCCTGCTGCTCGGAAGCCTGGAGCCATGAACGAGCCTTTTTATTTATTACGAGAACTGCCTGGTAAATATCACTGATGTCTAGAGACGGTAAAGTTGATAAATTGTTAGTTTCTTTCTGTTGTTTGTGCGTTTCTGATAGCCAAAACCTTAATATTAAGTAGATAGCTGCACTATATGGACAAAAGTATAAGGACGCCCCTATTAATTCAGAGTTTAGGCTAGGCCCCTTACTTCCAGTGAAGGACAATCTTAATGCCTCAGCAGACCAAGACATTTTGAACAATGGCATGCTTCCAGCTTTGTGGACCCAGTTTGGGGAAGAACCTTTTCTGTTCCAGCATGGCTGTGCCCCAGTGTACAAAGCAAGGTCCATAACGACATGGCTGGATGAGTTCAGTGTGGAAGAACTTGACTGTCCCCCACAGAGCCCTGACCTCAACCCACCCCATCCAGCACCATTGGGATGAACTGGAACGGAGATTGTGAGCCAGACCTTCTCGTCCAACATCAGTGCCTGACCTCATAAAACCTCTACAGAATGAATGGGCATAAATTCTTACAGATATTCCAAAATCTTGCGGAAAGCCTTCATAGCTGTAAAGGGGGACCAACTTCACATTAAAGTCCATGTATTTGAATGCAATGTCGTCTTAATACTTTTGTCCACATTGTGTAGCTAGTTAACAATGCAGGCTGTGGCTGGATTGTGTGCCTATTACCGTTGTGTGTATGTCTGTTTTAATCAGCTGGGAACGATTTAACGGGGAACACAAACCTGATCACACACTACAATCTGGAACATGCATACAACAAGTTTTGTGGTAAGAAGGTGAAGGAGAAACTCAGCAACTTTCTACCAGAATTACCAGGTAAGTCAAAATCTGCTGAAGTGGATTTAATCCGAGGAATGTGTGGCTGTCATCACATGAGGTCATGAAGACAATCCAGGTTTATATGTATTGCCAAGGGTGTTAATAGAGAGTTTGTCCCTCAATCCTCTAGTGCAGAACATTACCATGTGAAATATCACTACCTTTGTCAGTATCACTTACTGATCTCTGCTAAGTGCAGTAACTGCCACCTGTGCCATTAGTAATTCACTTAAATGTAAGTCACTCATCTATAGTATTTATATACCTAGCATTTGTGTATATAGCATAGTGTACTTCATATTGCTTTTTTTTCCTACAGATTTTTATTGGATTTGCAGATTGCCCACTTGAGGGACTAATAGCAGTTTATTTTATCTTATTTAGGCTTTATATTTTAGATTGTCTTTGTGTAGTCATAACATAATCAAGTTTTCTGATTCAGATATTTTTCTGGATATCTTTGCGTTATGTTGGAAGATCAGATAAGATAACCCTTTATTAGTCCCACAGGTGGGAAACTTGCATTGTTATAGCAGCAGAGTGGACAGACCAACAGAAGAAAGTAAGAGCAGCATAATCAATCGAATAAAAGCTGTGGGGATATTAATGCACTATTCCACAAATGCATTAGTCAGCAAGTGCTGTTGTTGGTTGGATGAATAAATTCTGAATCATTCTGACACATCACAAATGTACTGGGTGGTGCTCCATCACTCCAGAGAAAGAAGTGCAGTGCTGAGGTGCTTAATCTTGGGATTAGTTTTAGGAAACTCTTGGCATTGGGCCTGATAACATTAGGCTCATGTGTGGCTGCTCTAGAACATTACATTCTGCTGGCAGTGCTTTCTGTGATGATTGAACAAGCTATCTGTGTATAGGTGGATTTTCTCTGCAATGGATGCACTTTAAAGGTTTACAGTTCGCTAGAAATATCTAGATACTCTTGGACACTTAGGGTCAATTTTCAAGACAAGGATTAGCTAAGCCTTGTCCTGGAATAGTTTTTCGTTTCATTGAAGAATATTCATTTAGAATGTGTGTAGTTTAGGCTTGATCCTTGTCTGGGAAAATGGACCATAGTATTGAATGGAATAAACATATGGTTGAGATATAGTGTCCTTATGCTGAGTACAGACTCGACATATTACTGTTGCAAAAGATGAAGTGAAAATCACTCATAATGTTATTTGTTCAGGAATGATAGACTGTCCAGGCGTTCAGGATGGCAGTTCTCTTCGCTCGCTAATAGAGAAGCCTCCAGTCTGTGGAAACTCCTTCAGCCCGCTGACGGGAGCATTACTGACTGGCTTCAGACTACACACTGGACCGGTGTGTACACTTTTCACCCATGCAACAATATATATTTACATAAGTAGTGGAATGGATGGTTGGCTGGCCATGTTTCTGAAACTTTTAAATTCTAGCTTCTGCATGAACTCAACTGTACTCACTGTATCTAGCCTGCAGTCTGTTGTTTATATCTGTATACAGCAGCAACTAGAACACTGCACATGGTCTATTCTGTAACATTTACTCACTTAAGATGTTTACACTTGTATTTGTTTGTTTACAGTTATGACAACTGATATTTTTTGGTATTTTTTATTACTTAGTTCTAAACTTTAATTTTCTCTTTAAATTAGTACAACTATGTTGCTCATTTGATGACATGTTGTGTTTGTATAACTGTGAATATGAAAACTATAGGATCTTGAATCTTATAAAAGTGTGTGCTTCTGATGAGAGATGTGCCTCTTTGTTGGAGATATTGAATGTCTTTGTGTACTTGTTAGCTTCCAGAGCAATACAGACTCATGCACATTCAGCCTCCAAAGAAGAAAAGCAAACATAAACACAGACACCATCGACCTCAGGACCCCATACCTCCAGGTAAAACGCCGTCACTTATCTAACTCCTATTGCTTTTGGAATAGATTGTCCTGGAGACTAAACTGTGTGGTGTTCTGTAAGCAGAGACACCGTCAGACTCTGATCCCAAGAAGAAAAAGAAAAAGAGGGACGATGACCCTGAGCGCAAGAAGAAAAAGAAGGACAAGAAGAAGAAAAAGGTGGGTGAAATGACTCCGCTAAACCAATAGGCAGAGATAGAGGTGGAACTGTTGTGAAAATAAGAGCAGCAACAGCCAAACCTGAACTTATGCATAGTCTGCACTGAAGATAATACTTTCACATAGGAAAAAAATCAGTTTCATTTCAAGAATATATCGAAATTAAATTATGGGGGGGATCCAGTGTAGTTACTGGTCTTTTCCATTGGAACAAAGAACAGGGCCATACCGCGAACAAACTTTTTTCCATTACAAATAAAGCAAGCCGTACCCGAGCAGACTCCATGCAGTTCGATGGCAGTGCTAAAAGTGGGCCGCAGCTGAGCTGACTGCATCACTGCTTTTGATTGGTGGAAAAGTCAACAGACAGACTAGGAAAGAGGCATTTTTTACTGTCCGCACAAAAAAACAAAAAAAAAAACATCAATGGAGATACAGACTAACTACTGGGAAGTACAGTCACTCCTGTCTATTTGGGCTGAAGATAAACTTCAGTGGGAAACACTGAGTAATGCAAGAAATGTGAAGGTGTACCAAGACATCGCTAATTAGCTAGGTTAGGGCTTCATCACATGGCTAAATGATCCTAAAACAAGACTATAATGGAGAAAAAACCACAGTAACAAAAGCGGCTCTGAAATTAAAACTTCCTGCTGGCACGACTCCATGAACTTGCAGTCCATGCCATCACAGTACAGTTTAGGTGCAGCACGGTTCCTGTATGCTTGTGGAACAGTGGGCATCTTTTACCTGACCTACCTAAACTGGCAGTTAGTATTCTCTAAGCCTGTTGAGTTACCAGTTACGTTGCAGTAGTGTCAGTTCACTCTGAGGAATATCCTTCACCCTCCTAGTGTTGGTGGTGTTGCGGTGCATGGTAATGGACACAGCAAAAAAATGGGCAAAAAATCCAGAAAAAATATATGTTTTGCCTTAAGCAGTAAGATTGAGGAAACCCTAGATGGGAATGAAAGTTAAAATAAACAATGGGCTTATTCTACCAGCAGTCTAGAGGTCTGAGGACAGGTGGGTAGGGACTCCTCTGGCAACTAAGTGCAGTGTGTGTGCATCCCATCAGAAACTGAATCAGGAGTGAAGCTGCTGGAATACAGCACATGGAAAAGCTGCTCTACAAACACCAATGCACTCACAACACATATGGAGGCGTTTCTTTTTTTTAACTCAGTTCAGAAAAGAATAGCAACCTGTATATTTTACACACACACACTGCCTCTAAACAGTGAACAGAAAAAAGAGAAAAGTGGTCTTACTTTTTCCCCATGGAGACTGTACAGTTTTTTTATTATAATGTACAGTTTTTCCATTGGTTCTGCTGCTTCTGCTTTCTATTTGTTCTGTCCACTTTTCTGTTGTAACAATGCACATTTCCCACTTGTGGGATTTATAAAGGGTTTTCTTATCTCATCTTACTGTTTGGTAAGGTGTTGCCAAGAGCTAATTCATAAATGAATGCTAATGATCTCCCTCTTCTTTTCCTTCTCTGTCTCCCTCACCCTCGCTTTCACAGAATCGACACAGTCCAGATCACCCTGGTATTACTGGCTCTCAACCCAACAGCAACAGTCTGAGATAAAGGGACAGTCTGCTGTGCGTGTGTATGTGTGAGAGGGACGGATGACTGGTGCGTGTGTATTTTGTGGCTGATTTCGATGAATCTGGTTGTTACAGATCAGATCTATTTCCACTTCTATTTTCTCTGCATCCTTCAGAATGGCTCAAATAAAATTTGTTATTCAACTGTTCAGTCTCTCTGTTCAGAGGCAAGAGGGAGTTAACAGGAATGAACACTGCACTGTGTAAGAGCATCACTGACCCACTAGAGGGCCCTGTTGGGCAGGAGACGGTTTGAAATGCCCAGGTTGAGTGAGTCCATCCCAATTAAAGTAGCCCACTTGTTCGCTTGCATTACTTTCTTCCAAAAATATTGTAGTAAATAAATGAGTTAGCCAAATTAGATGGTTCAGAAAGGCACAGAGCTGGGCTGGAGCTCACTCTAAACTAAATAAGGTTGCTTTCTTAAATAAGGGTGTTTTCTTGGCAAGTAGCTCTTGCCTTCTAACCAAATGGTCTTAGGCAGTTTAAATTCATTTAAAATAAGTGTGATACTGTTCATCAAAATTGAAGGTTTCAGCATTGAAAAACAGTAGTATTTTACCTCTAGGTATCTCAGTTTATATTACCTAATGCAACTTTTTCCAATGTTTTTTGTGCATGTACTCTAAAAAACAATTTGGCTGCGTGATACTGACAAGATTAGTATTTCAATTATACTGCTACACATTGCAAAACCCCATATTAATTTTCCGTAACTAAAAAGGCTAGAAGTCTGTAAATATTAAAGTTTCTAAATGTACATTCACACCCCATCCATTCAGTTTGTATATGGACACTAAGCTGCACAAACGGCCCGTTTCAAAGCAGTTTTTGTGATGTCACAAAACCAACTTGTTTAAATGTATTTCCTTATTCAGCCTACAGCAGTTTAGTCATGCCTGTTCATACTGAAATTCAGTGTGCCTTGCAATATGGGGCAACCAATCAGAAATGAGATCATTTGCATATATCAGTCTTAAAGGCACAGTAACTAAAACACCCAGTTTAATTCAAAGGGACTAACAAAGGTTGGATGACGGTCATGTAAGAATGAATTATGATGAAGTATGAATACCATTTTTGGTTCATCAACCCAGATAAATATCCTTGAAAAGTGAAACGGAAGTAAAATCTAGAACATGCCTTTGCTTTACATGCTTTAAAAACACCACAGCCAATCAGGGGTTTAATGGTTGAGACTGAAATAGAGGTTTGTTGGCTCACATGAAGACCGAGCAGAACACCCAGGAACACTCAAACAGCTGTGATTGGTCGTCCTTTTGCACCATTGCAGAGAACGAATTTGCAATAACGATTAATAGATTTTATATTGTGCCACTCTAATTAATACACTAAATGGATCGTCTTGTGGGGAAGAGAAACATTGTAGCACTACACTGACTAAAATATAAATGCATGAAGGGACGTACTTGACTGGATTTTAATGTTTATTCTACTTTTAAGAAGTTTTGAAACAATAGCAATAACATATTTAAAAAAACATTTATACTCTGCTCATAAATCATCTGATGGTACAACATGCAACCTAAAACAGATAACTTGTGGCAAAATCTGGAAGTTAATGCATTTGTCTTTGTGTTTCTCTTCATAATATATTTATTGCAAGGAAGTCTTTATCAGGCTTGAAATATTTGAGTAAAATAAAGCCACACACTGATCAGCCTCAACATTAAATACACTGACAGCTGAAGTTAGTAACTCTGTCAGTTCACTTTGATGTGCCGTAAGAGGGAAAAAGGGACATTGACAGTTGTAGACGAAAGCTTTTGTGGGGTGGTTCCTGTATGTGGCGGTCAGTACCTACACTATATGGACATATGGACAAACATTTTGGGACTCCTGACCATTACACCAACAGGGACCTTAATGGCGTTGCATTCAAATACATAGACTTTAAAATTGAGTTGTTTTCCTTTGCAGCTATAACAGCTTCCACTCTTCTTGGAAGGCTTTCCACAAGAGTTTGGAGTTTCTGTTGGAATTTGTGTCCATTCATTCTGTAGAGCATTTATGAGGTCAGACTCTGATGTTGGACGAGAAGGTCTGGCTCACAATCTCTGTTCCAGTTCATCCCAAAGGTGCTGGATGGGGTTGAGGTCA
>JBBPCX010000160.1:5575057-5596170 GCA_037974365.1 Hydrocynus forskahlii
AAGGTTTTCAATGGGCGACAGGTCTGGACTGCAGACAGGCCAGTTTAGCGCCCAAACTCTTCTACCATGGTGCCATGTTGTTATAATTTGTGAGGAATACAGTTTTTCTTGTTTTAAACTTTTCCAGTCTTCTGCTGCCCCTGTCTATTTTTTATACATGTTGCTGGAATCAAGTTCATATTTTAATAAAACAACAACATTTCTCATTTGTTACTGTCGAATTTGTGCTCTTTTCAGTTAAATCTGGGTTTACATACTTTGCAAATCATCACCACATGGTTTTTATTTACATTTTACACAGTGTAACCAATTTTTGGAAACAGGATTGTCCATTTGCCTCATAGCTACATCATAAAACTAAACAAACAGACTTGACTACATAGCACTGAACACCAATAGACTACATCTGAGTTCACATGAAGTAACATGTTTCCCAACAGTTCCTTCAACTAACACATTTAGGAAAATAATTTTAAGATATTTTCCCTCCCTGGAATCACAGCTGCAGACTATTGATTGTAGTTGTAGATGCGATCCTGAGACTCAGAGATGTAGCTGAGGGGCCCTCAAAGGCCATCATTAATGTTTCTATTCATGAGAACTACTGTAAATCTATGTGAAGCTTAAAGAAATTCAGAAGAGGCAGCAGGGGTCTTCTGTTTGGCAAAGAATCATCTTGCAACTTTCAACAGTCCTATGTAATTTTTGCATTTGAGTGAGCTCTGAGGCAGATTCGGCATTGAAAGGATTGCTGGCATCAGATGCACTCGGGCTTGATGCCAACTGAGAGAAGTGCTCTGAAGTGTGCAGACTGGTGGCCATGCTTGATCTGAAATGCCTGCTTAGAGCGGACAACCAACAGAGAGGACATTTCGGGACAGGAGGATCTTGAAGAGGAGAGGAAGAGGAGGTGGGGAGTGGAGACAGGTTAATGGATGCTAGGAAACATTTGTAGCTCATCGCTATATTTCTTGAGGAGCTTCTAATTTCAAGATCAAACGTCCATATAAGACACATTTATTTCGCTTAAAGGCCCCTGAGGAGCAGTAAAGAGAGGACGAAAAGGCAAAGTTCTGAGACACTTCTCAGATCACACCTGAGATTATCATTTCATCGCAATCTTTTACATCCACACTCATAGCAAAGGGTTCTTTGAAGCTCTATATAGTAAGACTGTATGATCTAATATTTAATGAATTAATAACAAATTAGAAACTCAAAAGGTTCTTGAAAGAAAAATATAGGAAACATCATTTGTTAGGGGAACACAGTGAGAGTAGAGTGACATCAGTCTGAAGGTTACCATGAATGAGACTTGAAAAACAATAGGTGAAGCTTTATTTCCCAGTGTATCTACCAAAAATCTTCCAAAAACTGACAGACAAATCTATTTTCTTTCTGTACATGTCACAGTATCACATACTGCAACTGGCTGCTTATCTTAGTCAGGGTTATGGACGCTCCCATCGGTTATCTCTGAGATTACACAGGGCACAAGGTGGAGTACGCCGATGGCAAGGCATAGTCAATCACTGAATACAGACATCTGAACAATTTAACAGAGCCATTTTGCTTTTCATGACTTTGACCCATGCAAAGAAACTAATGAAAATTCATAAGAAAATATTATATCTACAAAAAAATTGATCATGGTGAGATAAGTGATATCCTGACAGTTTATTTTTAGATTCTTGTTTGCCTGAGACAAGACAACACAAGATAACCAAGTCAGAGTCTCTTTAAAACTGAATGATATAGATGGGAAAGTACCCCAAACATTAAATTGTTGTTGAAAATTGTTCAGTTTTGTCTGGGAGATACAGTATATTAGAGCTTGAAAAGAGCCTATCCTAGATTTTGCTTTCCTGTGAAGACTGACTGGTGTAGAAATGCCAGTGCATCAGATACTCAGCCCAAATATTACATTCACAATGACATCTAAAATACAACCCTAAAGAGAGAATATTTATAATCTCACATCTGGTAAGCCAAGTGCATCTAGTTGCAGCATAACCAATCAAGCCCCAGGTCGAGCAAAGCCTCAGTTTGGGTGGAAAAAGCCCCAGCTGGGACTGAAGCTAGACAGCTAGGAAGCTACCTAAATTAGCTACTTAAAGTGTTGATGACAGCTTAACATTGACAATTAAAATGATTGTTTCTGTGTGTCTTAGTTAACATAGTTTGGCAGAGCATACACAAACAACCAATTGTTGTGTGAGGAACTGGCACTACCTAAAAATGCCTGGCTGCTATTTTTGCATGGTCAGTTTCCTACGAGCAATTAGGTTTCTTCTAGTTAATTAATGGTCCATTGAGCTGAATTGTCATTCAGTTTTATTAGTGACATCCCAGTACAGTCCTGTAGCCAAAATGATGGTGCCCCTGAAACAGCATGACCTCCTGCTCCCATTACCAGCACAGTCAGACAGGAAATAGGAGCGGCGATGCTTGAAACAAGATAGTAAAAAAACACACACTAGAAACCATATTCAAAGGTACACAGAACATAAAATTTGCTGTGCAGCATGTTATCTTAATGGCTCAAATGTTCCACCCTGGGAATGGCCAAGGCTAGCTTTTCCAGATTGGTCATTCCACTATTCTAAGGAGTTTGAGGCATTAAAAACCAATGTCCAAACCAGACCCAGTTCTAAAGGCACTTCATTCTGCTCCTTACAGACAAAATTACACTATAATGGCCAAAACCAAGACAAATATGTTTCCTCTTCTTAGAATGTGACCTACGAGAAATAAGGGTGAAAGAGGTCTCTTTGAGGTGAATATTAAATTTTCGAAACATCTGATCTCAATTGGTTTACCCCACATAACCCCTCATCCTTCCACTGAAAGATGGCTCAGTACTGGGCTGTGCCTCTTTGACTTTTGTGTAATGTTACCTCTAAGTGTTTTACATGTTCTCATCTGTTCAAAGCGAGTTATTAATTCCATTAGCACATGGCTGCTGCCCATGTGTTTTCATTCCTTTTTCAATAATCCCATTAAACCTGGTACGAGCCACCATACCAACATCTCGGTGTCAGGTTAAAGGAAAATGCACACCACTCTTGAATCTCTTTATAGTGGAGTTGTTTTACCCAAAGATCAACCATTACTAGCTGCATTTTGGAGTCTGCCTCGCTCAAACATATCTCATTCAACTAATTTGTTAATTTATAGATTTCCTGGGTTGATACAAGTAAACTGGTGTTCTTCAATTAATACCAATAGTTTCAATAAACACCACATTATTCTAGTATAAGAACTGATGAACCAAATTAATATGAACATTCTAGAGCAGCATTCTAGAACAACATTTTGGAACAGTGTAAAGGAACTACAACACTCTAGAGCAATATGAATAGATGACATTACAGTATGAATAGAGAAGAACAACCTAGAACAGTATGAAGGACACTGAGCATTGTAGAACAATGTGAATAGAGGAGAACATTCTAAAACAGTATGAATAGAATGAGAGCATTCTAGGGTAGTACAAATAGGGTACAGAATTCAAGAAGAGTGTGAAGGAAAGGAAACTCTTTATAGGACAATATGAACGGGAAGAGGGCATTCTAGATTACTGGAAATGCGTAGAATATTATAAAAATTTTTGAATGGTAGGAGAACATTACAGAACATTATGGATAAGGTGAGACAGCATGAATGGGATACATAATGAAGCACAGTTTAAAACCGTGTATATAGGTAAAAACATTTTAGAAGACTAAAGGCAATTTTCCATAGTTATTCAGGAACTGGCCTGTACCTAAACTGAGATGGTACAGAACTTGCAGTACGCCTTGATTTTCCAGTACATTTCTGCTTGGAAACTGTGTTTCTGACCCATTAGCAGTGCAGTTCTCGCCCCACAGTTTATGGCCGGTCATCGTCTCAAAACCATTGAGTCAAACCAGCAGAACGTTTTTCTGTTAGAACCACATTTGTTATTGTGGTCTTTTATTTTTTTATATAGCCTTGTTTGACATTTTCATTTTTTCTCGGCATTGTTTAGCCATGTGATGAAGACCGAACCCAGCAAACTTGTCAGCGATGTCCTGGTAGGGACGGTTCGGGTACGGGTCTCTTTATTTGTAATGGGAAAGTTCATGGTACGGTACTGTTCCTTGCACCAGTGAAAAAGTGCCATAATGCACTTTTAAAACCCACCAAACATTTCTGTTTGTTGGAGAATGATGAGGCTGGTGTGCTCTACTATTAACCGTCTGATTATGTGAGTATGCAAGGTGCTAAAATTTTAAAACTTAAGTTTTTTGTGGGGTCACAAAGCTGTTTAAAAGGCAACATTCACCGTTGCTCTTCCTCCTTCGCCTCCTATCTCATCCTAGAACATGGGGTTTGTTTACACGGCTAGCGGAGTGTGACTGAGCAGGATTCCCACAGCTCTCAGGGTGCTGGCATGCTGGGGTCAGCAGTGGCAGTGGTGCATGAAAGGCTAGAGGGTCACTGGTGTACACAGAGTGTAGACTTGAGCATTAGTCCACCTCCTGCTGCCTCAGTGGTTTAATTACTGGGGGTAGCCTAGTGTGGAGCTGCCAAAGGGGGCCACGAGACCCTCCCTGCTGAGCCCGACCAAGACACACGCTGACCTGCTGGGACAAAACAACACCCTGCTTTTCCAATTGCTGTTCATCAACTCTAGAAGTTCCACACACTTGTAAAAGTATAATAAATAAATAAACAAACAAGCAAACGAAGAAACCCCAGGGAAGAACAAATATATGGATCCCCACAAACAGTCCCATGCAGTTTATGTTATACAGTGGGGTGTTAACCATTCTGACAAGAAACCAGAAACTTGGAAACTTGGAAAGAAAGACTTCACAGTAGCTTCAAACGAAGGGCCAAACGTAAACTGCTGGCTTGTGAAATATGTCCTTTGGCAATTCATTTCTGTGCACGCGACCAGACACAGATTCACTGGTGCAGCTCAGAAAACACAGTCAATGGCAGAGAAGAGCTGTGGGGAAGATGAAAAGTGAAGATGTGGCGTCTGGACATTCATGCAGTTTCCATGGGAGAGTGAGAAAAGAGTGAGTCAGAGAGAGAGAGCGAAAGAGAGAGAGAGAGAGGGAGAGGGAGAGAAAGAGAAGCAGAAGAAGAAAAAGAGAAAGAGAGTGGGAGTGCAAAAGAGAAAAAGAAGAGCAAGGAGCAAAAGAGAGAGAGAAGAAGAAAAAAGCAGGAGAGAGAGAGAGAGAGAGAGAGAGAGAGAGAGAAGCAGAGGCATATCTCCTGAGTGCAGGTTCAGTGTGTTAGTGATTGAAGTGCTCCAGGGCATGAGAAGGGGAATTACTGGGTGCACTGACATGAGACACCTTACCAACCACAACCAGCACTGAATAAAAACCTAAAGTGTAGCCTGTGGCCAAATGTTGGGAAAAATCTAAACAAGCGCCTTTGCAGTGATAAGCCACAAATGCAACCTTTTTCCTGACCTCACAAGAGAAAAAAAGCCTTAGCAAAGACCACAACACCCAATTCCAAGCTACTGCCTCTGATTAATATTTAATAGAGTGCAGAAAATACAAAACTGTAAAGAAGAAAAAAAAAACATCATAGAGCTACCTCTGTGCGGCGGGTTATCTGTCTGCCGGCTGTTGTGTGATTCAATGGCCAGCAGAGGCTGGGGGTCCCAGAGGGTCCCTTTCATTATCACACAGAGTGGAGCCAAAACAGGGCCTGATCCAGCCAGCCAAATAAATTATTCATGTCCACAGCAAGTATACACCACCAACGAATTGCTCTATCTATCTGTTCAGCTGAAGTGAGGAATAAAATTAGTTTAGAAAATGTGCTCGGCTGGACCTGTGCTAAGACTGTGTCACGCTGAGAATGTAATCAGAGATAAAGTATATAAACTGCGTTTCCATGGGACATATAGGACAGATTTTTTCATATAGGATAGATTTCCCTAATAATGCTACGAATCTTTCCACATGCTGAGTAAATCATGCCAAGCAAAATTTCCCCAAAAACATTTAGTAGCACTTTACATTAAGGGATGCAAATGAACTGTGAATTATATGTTATATGACGTACCAAAATTAATATATTAGTCAATTGTCCGTTCAGCATTAATTATTGCTTAGGAACTGAATTAAGTATTAAGTATCTAAATACTCTATTAACTGATTGAAGTTATATTTTGCTACATGCTAATTTACTCTTCTTACAACTGCTAATGAACAGCTGTGTAATCAGTAATCAGTTACTGAGTAATAATTCATGCTTAATAGACAGTATTAATATATTAGCTAAAGGCTCATTAAGCATTGTTTATTACTTAGTAACTGAATTAGTAACTAAGTACCCCATTAAACAATAGTTTAATTTTTTGGGGGGGTTACTTGCTAATTTACTCTTCTTATAACTGCTAATAAACTGATAACGGTGTTTAATCAGTTGCAAAATAATAACTAATGCTTAATAGACAGGCTAAATATATTAATTAACTTGTCCATCAAGCATTAGTTTTTGCTTAGTAACTGATTATGTAAATTGTAACTAAGTACTGTATTAACCAATATTAAATGTATATTTAGCTACTAGGTAATTTACTCTTCATATACCTTGTAATGAACAGATAACTGTGTTTAATCATGTGAAAAAAAAGTTCAATTCAATTAAAATTCAAGTTTTATTTATATAGCGCAACTTATCACATTCTGATACAAAATCTGGGTCCGAGGCCCTAGTGAACAATTCTCCTCTGGTCAACAGCAGCTAGTGAGGAAGAATAAAAAGCTAACACTTTAGAGGTGACAAATAAAAGGGGGGAAAAGTGTGCAAATGTAATAACTGAAGAGCAGTTAGTGCTCTGTAGTTAGAAAAGTAGGATCAGAGTCAGTGTTTGTAGCAGTATCTTCTGCTGGAGTGAGTTGTTAGAGGGTGGGCAGCACAGGTAGGTGATCCAGGGGGGTCAAACTGATCTGAGGGGGCGGGAGTCTAGTTCACAGTCGTAGGAACAACAATTTCTGTTTAAGTCTGCAAGAGAACTAATAGCTAGTGCCTGACCTCACTAATGCTCACGTAGCATAATGCAATGTTCCAACATTTCATATAAAGACTAGAAGATCAGAATCTGTTACTGCAGCAAAAGGGAACAAACTCCACATGAATACCCTTGATCTAAGAAGAAACAATGGGCATGTAGACGTGTACAAACTTTTAGACAAGCAGTGTATTTACCATTTAATATTTACTTGTTAGAGTATTGTAACCAGAGATTTCTTTTTTCATACAAATATAATACATTTGCTTAATTTGTTTTCTGGTGTAATTACTGTGTGCAAACGTAATAACTGAAGAGCAGTTAGCACTCTGTAGTTAGAAAGGTAGGTTTAGAATCAGTGTTTGTAGCAGTATCTTCTGCTGGAGTGAGTAGTTAGAGGGTGGGCAGCACAGATAGATGATCCAGGGTGGTCAAACTGATCTGAGGGGGCAAGAGTCTAGTTCACCGTAGTAGGAACAACAATTTCTGTTGAAGTCTGGATGAGCAGTAATAGCTTTTGGCAGGTAGGAGGGGTGGGTGGGAGAACATGCAGGTGGTCCATGGTGGTTTAGATCAGGTGACCCGTAACCCTGTTGTTGGTCAAACAAAGCTGAATGGATGGGTTGCAGAAGTAACACAGGATATGTTATTCCTGGTGATTATTTGTTAATCAGTCTACAGATTTATCATTTATCTTTATTAGTCGACAGATTTATCACAAGTGTGCAGCCTAATAAGGGCTTTACTGGCCACTTTCCTTCACCTGCACACATTCAGCTGCCACACTATGCGTAGAGATGTCTTTACATTTATAGCCATTTATAACCGTGTATAACCTTAATTACATTTATAACCATTACTTACTTAATTCAATTAATTGCTACTTTAAGTGACAATTTTTAATAATTGCTTTAACAACTCATTATCAGTTACTATGCGCTAAGTAAACCATAAGGTAATGGGATAATAGGATGATAACATTTCAGTTTATTTTTGCTCAGTATTTTTCAACAAGGACTTAGCAAACTATAATGTTTAATGATTAGGTTATAATGAATAAAGTTCTTTTCCTTGCATTTATGTAAACATGTAAAAACAACTGAACGGCCTTTGAATTACCTTTGTTCATGAAATGCTGTAAACCTACACTTGCCTTCCCTATCCTACTGACTAAATCTGAACAAATAGTAAGAGCTCAATTATGTGTTAGCATGTAAAAAGTGTCACAATAGCATGTTTTTTAACTGCTTGTGTTAAACGTACCATTATGAATAACCATAAAATATATAAATATATATGCATAGAAGACACGCTGCAGAAACCATAGAAAAATGCAGAAGAATAAATATCTAACAAATAATATAACAAATATATATATAACAAATAAAACAAATCCTCAGGGCAATGTTCCAACATTTAATAAAAGCCTAGAAGCTCAGAATTTGTTACTGCAAAGGGGGACAAAATCCACATGAATACCCTTGGTCTCAGAAGAAACAACGGGCATGTAGATGCGTACAAACTCTTAGACATATAGTGTATTTACTAACACATTTAACATTTCTTGGTTTAGTATTGCTGTTTCCAGAGAGATTTTTTTCATGGAAAATAATACATTTACTTAATTCATTTACTGGTATAATTACTGATACAGTGAAGCTTTTTACATGACTATGCTTTGTTCAGTCATGTAGAACATGTAGTTCAGATCACTGGTGAGTTTAAAGTTATATTAAATAAATTAGCACCAAGTTGTAATTAACTGCAACTGAAATGAATGGACTGACTAACCTACTGAGGTCTAACCTCGAAGATGCCATCCCATCTCACAAGGGCATGAGGTATCTTCAGCGATAACATATTTGGTCATATAAAATGTAATGAAGACATTAAGTGGAATGTTTATTATTTTAAAATCTCTGACAGACACAGAAAGGCCTCCAGTTCATGGATCCTTGTCTTTTTGTCAAGTTTGCTTGTCAACCCATCTGGTGATGTGAAGCTTTGGGTTCTTGATATGGAACATGACATGAACATCCTCGAATACAAGAAAACTTTACCTCAAAATCGTGTTACTTCTGTCAGGAGGTCAAAAGGTCATGGCTGGAGCACACCTCCAAATGCACGCAAAAGGGTTTTACAGACCACAGAATCAAGGTTTTTTAGCGGCTGTCTCAGTTCTGCTGACCTCATCTGTACTGAAAACCGGCTGAGTGGAAGAGCAGGGTCCAAATGCAAGATCCAAAGCATCTGGAGATACACAATAAACATTAGTATTGGTATGTCTGACCATTACACCAACAGGGACTTTAACAACACTGCATTAAAATTCATAGACTTCAATATGCAGTTGTCCCCCTTTGGAACTTCCACTCCTCTTAGAAGGCTTTCCACAAAATTTTAGAGTTTCTGAGGGAATTTGAGCCCATTCATTCTGTAGAGCATTTATGAGATCAAGCACTGATGTCCTGGCTCACAATCTCCATTCCAGTTCATCTCAAATGTGTTGGATGGGGTTGAGGTCAGGACTCTGTGTGGGCCTGTCAAGTTCTTCCACACCGAACTCATTCAACCATGTTTTTATGGACCTTGCTTTGTGCACTGGGACACAGACATGCTGGAGTATAAAAGGTTCTTCCCCAAACTGTGTCCAAAAAGTTGGAAGCATGACATTGTCCAAAATGTCTTTGTATGCTGAAGCATTAAGATTGCCTTTCACTGGCAGTAAGGGGCCTAGCCCAAACTGGTCTCACACTTCTTTAAATGGGTTCTATATCATGCAGCACGATATGAGAAGGGCTTTAACTGGTGTGTTGTTAGTATACGTTATATATTTAAACATTGTATTTATTTAATTTGCATTCAAAAAAAATAATTTTACCTGGGTGGAAGACTAGATTTCCCTCATTATCCAGCTTAAGATGATGGGGATGACAACCAAGACCAAGTTCTTCATAGCTCATCTTCACCAAGCTTTCTTATAATTCTGCATATGTTTAACAGGCTAGTCAGTTAATGACGAATATAGAAACCATTTTTACAACCTATTACATCGGTCTGGGGGATTATGAATCCTGGACCTTTGGAGTACAAATGGCAAGACCTAGCTTATCTTCAGCTGAAAGGTTTTATTTGTCATTTACACGTTCATTTCATATCTCCCTTTTTTCACCTCCAGGGAAAGAGAAGTCATCACCCTCTCCACTCGCCCATGCTAGTCATTTAGTCTCAATTAGGAAGAGGGAGAGTGAGCAGTTTGTAAAGCCAATGGTAAATTAAGGCCACGGTATAATGTAATCAGCTTTGCTATTGAAAACACGCAAACCATTCCGACTCTCCCTGTTGATTGTGCAAATAAATGCTTCATTTAACTTGGTGCCTCTCAGATGAATGCAGTGCAATTATTGCAAGCATCTATTACAAACTAAACAAGATGAGAGTTGCGCTGTGGCGTTTTTTTTTTTAATCATCAGTTTTATTGGGAAAAGGCAAATTGAGCAGAATAAATAGGCCTAACTTAAAGCAGCATCAGCAATAGCTCTCGGGGGACTGGCTCTTTCCTGTGTTTGGAATCAGTTTTAAATATTTGTTTATGTATTTGCCCCTGCACTAAATATTCTTAAGATAACTAGAATTAGAGCTCGCAGGCACTTCAAAGCATGCCATGCTGTACATGTGCTATGAAGTGAACCTCACTCATCACTAGTAATGGAGTGAATCTAATCACGGTGAAAATCTACATACGAGTCCTTTCTGTCATCTGTGGCCCTGTATGCATCTGTGAACAAGTGCATACAATTAGTTGAAAAAAGTTGAAATCCTTTGCTGAAAGCAGCTGAGCTTCTAGGCAATAGATCAGTCTTCATAACCGATAACAATTACAAGGCTTTCTGTAGCTCAGGAAATGAGCTGCAGAGTCTCGGAGACAGTAAACAGTGGCATTTGTCAGCTGTTAGTCTCCAGCCTGTGTGGGCAGCATAGGGCTGAGTGAGCTCTTTCATACCCCCTCATTACCCTCACTGGGATGAAGTAAGCCTGGGGTGGAGTGCTAGCCATGGCTTTCGTCTGAAGCCAGTCTCTGCCAGGCAGAGTTATGTGTACGGCACACGCCTTGCCTTCAGGGTCCACAGGCTGATCTGCTCAGTCGTGATTCCTGCTGAGGTTAAATGTACCATCGCCTATGTTTAAAAGGTTGTGGACACCTGGTCATTCATTGTTTCTTTTGAAATAAATGATATCAGTCGAGAGTTTGTCCCGGCAGTAAAACCTCCTCACCCTTATAGAAAGGCTTTACAATAGATGTCTGAGCATTACTGTGAGGATCTGATTGCGTTTATCCACTAGAGCATTAGTGGGATCAGGTACTTATGTTAGTTGATTAGTTTTGAATTGCAAATGCTGCTCCAACTAGGCTAATGTGCAACCGTCGGGTGGGTGTACCTTAAAGCTGAATTCACAAGTTGAATATTTTTGGACGTACTGTTAAAGAGTGGAAGCTCAAGGTGCTTATGGCTGTGCTCCAAGGTGCATATGGGAAGATTTTATTGCTCCTGGACGGCATCCTCTCCTCTCTCGCTGAGATACAGATGAGCCATAACAGTAAAACCATTGACAGCTGAAGTGAATAACATCTGTCATGGGGTGAGATGTGTTAGGGAGCAAGTGAACAGTCAGCAGCAGGAAAAATGACCTGAGTCACTTTGACGAGGGCCAAGTTGTGATGACTAGATGACTGGGCAAAGCGTCTCCAGATCTTGTGGGGTAGTATCACTATGTAGTGGTTAGTACCTACTAAAAGTGGTCCAAGAAAGGACAACCTGCCAACCAGTGACAGGGTCATGGGTGCCCAAGGCTCACTGATGCACGTGGGGGGCAAAGACTAGCCTGTCTGGTCTGATGCCACAGAAGAGCTACTGTAGCACGAATAAAAGTTCACGCTGGTTGTGATGGTAAGGGTTTCAGAACACACAGCTGAAGCTGTACATATTTAGCATGAGCTAGCTGTAGATCAGCCAGACTGCACATGCTGAGCCCTATCCACTTCCAAAAGTGCCTACCTTGGGTTTAAAGATTTCCAGTTTTTTTCGACGGACTACTGGGTGCATGTGTGTCACTTACCTGGGGAAGAGATATTTGCATATGAGGGTGCAGTGTGATGATCTGGGCAACTTTCTGCTAAGAAATCTTGGGTCCTGGTACCCATGTGATTGTTTGTTCTTTGACATGGACCACCTACTTAAACATTGTTGCAGACCAAGTACACCCTTTAATAGCAATAAGATTCCCTAATCGCAGTGGCCCCTTTTCAGCAGTATAATGTATCTTGTCACATTGCAAAAATGTTCAGGAATGATATGAGGAACATAACAAGGGTGGTGGCATCCAACTCTTCAGATCTCAGTCTGATCAAGCATCTGTGAAATGTGATAGACAAACTGGCCTGAGCCCACCTTACATGACTTAAAGGATCTGCGGCTAACATCTTGCTGCCAGATACCACTAGATGCCTGCAGAGCTCTTGTTGAGTTCTTTGGTGTTTCTCAGTCAGACAGAGCTGTTTCGGCAGAAAATGGGGAACCTACACAATATTAGGCGGGTGGTTTTAAAGTTTTGGCTGATATATATGGCCGAACTAATGAATTAACTATTTAAAAATTAAAAAATCTCAAACAGTCTTATCAGTAAAAATAAAAAAAAGAACTTATTCATATTAGAAATGCAATAACGTGTCAAACTGAATCCTATTTATGAACGGTATATAAAATGTGTGTTTCTTAAAATTAATGCTCTGCAAGGAGCATTAAACACTAAGCTAGATTTGACAGCAAATACACTCTGTGAGTGATGGACTATAATGCAAAGCTTGGAGTATATGATAAAGAATAAATCACTAAAGCCATGCATAGTGATAAATCAGTGACCATAAACAGCTCATAAAAACATCCAAACAGTCTGGGATTAGAGGAAGAAGTGCAGTCTGCAGTCTGTGGGATCTGAGTGGTGCCCTGACTATGCTTAACTCATGGTGAATCCGCACTGTGAAAAGAAGTACAATCATTTATTTCATATTTACAGGTATAACAATATCACTAAAATATTCTTTTGCTATAGGAAACTTTTAGTAAAAGCTGACAATTACAACCTCGAATCAGAAAAAGTTGGAATGGAATGGAAAATGCAAATAATGATATTAATAAGACTTTTACTTAGACATTTGTTTCTTTGCAGATATTTCATGTTTTGTCTGGTAAACTGTCCATTAAAATACAGCCATACCTACATTTCATGCCTGCAACAAACTCCAGAAGTAGTTGGGGCAGTAAAACATTTACTATTTTGTAATATTGCCATTCCTTCTGACATTTAAAAGACATTTTGGGACTGAGGATTTCAAGCAATTAAATGTTTCAATTAAATGTTTCTTTCTGCAAACACGTCTTAAAGTACAGGGTCATTGTCGCGTTTTTCTTCTCCTCATCTTCTGTGCTGCAGACAGGCCAGTCTGGGACCCTCTTCTTCCACAGCCCTGCCATTATAATGTGTGCAGAATGTGGTTTTACATTGTCTTGTTGAAAATGCTTCATTGTACCTGGATAAGATCTTAAATCTTAAAGGGAACATATGTATGTTGCCCTAAAATCTCGAGGTACTTTTCTGCATTAATGCTGCAATCACAGTTGTATAAATGATATAAATGACAGACTCTGGCTTTCAGACTTGTTGCTGATAACAGTCTGGATGGTCATTTTCGTCTTTGGTCCAGAGCACACAGTGTCCAGGTCTTCCAAAAAATGCTGATTTGTATGACCACAATATACGTTCTCACTGTGGGATGGTCTATCCCAGGTGCCCCTGAGCCCAGAGAAGTTGGTGCCGCTTCTGGTCATGGCTAGCATAAGGATTCTTTTTTGCACAGTTAAGTTTAAAGTGGCATTTGTGAATGTAACTCCATATTGTAGTGCTGGACAAAGGTAATCCCTTGCCTATGTGTTTAAATCAGCTATTGATGGATGACGGTTCTTGATGCAGTGCTGTCTGAGGGATCAGAGATCACGGGAGTTCAGCTTAGGCTAGTGGCCTTTCCCTTTACATGCTGAAATTCCTCCAGATTCCTTTCATTGCTTTGATATTACAGGGGGTCCTCGGGTTACAACGGTCTTGACATACGATGCTTCGAGTTTACGACGCTCACTCCCACTTCCACTCGACTTACACCATTGGCGTCGTATATGCAGTAATGTGGCGGATGAGTGAGGGAGTTTTCCTTTTTCTGTGGCTTAGTTTTGTTTTTATGATTTTACAGCTGTGTTAGGATCGGTAAGTGACTTAGGCCAGGGCGTGTTTCAACTTACACCAAACTTCGGGTTACATAACTGTTGAAGGTACGGATCTGTGGCGTAACCCGAGGACCCCTGTATAAACTGTAGAGGGAGAAATATGCAAATCCCTTCCTATCTCTATTTGAGGAATACTGTTTTCAAACATTTCAGTAATATTCTCATGCATTTATTGACAAACTGGAGATTATCTGCCCATCTTTGCTCCTCAAAGACTCACTGCTTTTGTACCCAATAATGATTACAATCACCTGTTCGAAATCACATAATTAATTCATTTGTTTACCTCATTACCAGCAATGAATTGCCCCTGCACCAACTTTTTTGGAATGTGTTGCAGGCCTGAAATGCAGGAATGGGTGTATATTAAAAAATGAAATGAGGTTGACCATACAAAACAAGAAAATTATTTAGTTCATTCAAAAATGAATTGAAGAATAATTGCATATTTTCAATACTTTTTATAATTTGTGGTTGCAGTAGACATTACTACACAGTGCTACTCAACCGGTAATGTAACTAAAAGACCAGACTATTACACAGAGGTGAACATATTTTAGATCTTTCTAAAAGTATCAAAGTATGAAACACTAGGAGTGGTTCATTTATAACATACATTTTTTCATTAGCATCTTTATAAATATGACAAGTGGGTAAAAGTGACATCGTGGATCGGTGTCAATGTGTATTTGGTCTGCATGTTTTTGTTAGCACATTGGTCAACTGTTGTTTTAAAGAGCGCACATCCTGTATTGTCTTACCCCAAATTCCACTGCTGATATGTTTTGGGTTTCTCTACCAAAAGTCATGTCCGCTTTATACCAACCAGTCTTTCTACCTTTGAACTGAATGTACTGTCTTTGTTACTGTGTCTTTATAAATGTCATATGTAAATAACCTCTGTTTTGAGTGGCTCATTCAAAAAAACAGTCAATACTTAAACACTAATTCTAGCTATGACATGAATGAGCTGGTCAAACTGGTCTAGACTACATTATCAGATTTATATACATTATCAGATTGGTTTTTATATAAATCTGCTAACGTAGTCTACACCAGTATCACAAAAAGCAACGATTTATGTGGACCTTTTTTACAGCTTAGATTCAATATATTGACTGGGGAGTAAACACTATTTTCAGACATTTTATCAGTGTAGCAAGAGGATGGCCATAACATGTAATCCACAGTTCATCCGCACCTAGCCTGGTTGGCAGCATCCTGCTTTGCTGTATCACAAACAAATCCCAGCCCCACTGCATTAATCACATTAATTGCTGTATGTGGTCTGGCCTCAGCGGCTGGAAACCATTTGACCGGCCTTGTCACACAGAACTGTTTGTGCTGTTGTGGCCCATGTTTGGAGAGTGGGTTCCCCTGGGCTGCTGCTGTTCACACTGCACCGTTTGTGAAGGCCTGTCCAGGATGGTCGGGATGACCCCGCTGACCCCAGGGCCTCTCTCAGGAGGTCAGCCATCAGCAAGCTGAATCTAAAGAAGGGCATGAAGCAGAGAGGAGGTGGTGGTGATGGTGGTTTGGTGGTGGGGGGACAGGAAGCAGGCGTTTGGCCTTGTCTGACCTCAGCTGATTTCCCCTTCTCTGTGTGTTTTTCTCTTCTAAGGATCTTTCCTCCTCTGCACTTCAGCTCTGATGAGGTGCTAGATGACCTACGTTCTCTATGTTGAGCGTGAAAGGAACTCCACTTAGTTGCTTTCTCCAATATCACTGGCAGTGCCTCTGGGCTGTTGGTTAAAAGACCCATTTCTGGAATCTATACAGTCAAAGAACAGTAACCAACCAGTGGAAACAGAGAACCTGAGAGAAACATCTGTCCAAATAAATATATCGCAAATATTTAAAGCGTATTGCACTCATACAACAGTCAGTATCATTACTGCTTTCATATGTACAGCTAGGGGAATTACAACTCGCTTACACTTAAGTTACTATATGTATATAGATATATTTTTAAATGATAATAGTTTAAGCACAGCTTAGGCAGCGCTCATTGGAAAAAGCGCAAACAACAAATGGTTTAACTCACATACTGTTATGCTACCAGGAAGCATCACAAATGTATTCATTTAAAATTATTCATGTTCATATTATTTTTCATGAAGCCATTATCACTTACTGAGGCATTTATAAATGCAACATTTTATGAGCCCAGCTCATGCCAGTAACTGAATTATTCAACTTATTTAGCTAATTTATATAGTATATATATCATTTGCATTTTTCTTCAGTGTACCCTTATCAAGGTATTTGGTGAAAATATGTAAGTTATTTTTTTCTTATTACCCACTTCTAGGCCAATCACAAACCTACCCACCCAGAGACAGCAAGGCCTGTTATTCTCTCTTGGACACTTGAGTGGTTGTGGTATCACCACAGATTGAGCGCTGATCTCTTGCTGATTAGGCCAGCACTCAGAAAGTCATGCCACTCCATCTAAGCACTTGCAGTATTTTTCTTTTTGGACAGAACATTATGATAAACCTGTTCTAAAACTAGGCTGCAACCCAGAGCAACTCAAAAAGGCATGTTATGTAACTGATCTGTGAGTCATAATAAGGTCTAGAGCATGTTCCTCGTTCTTTCCAACCTGGTCCTGCGGTACTCATCTCACATTAGATTTGAACCTCTAATGCTTGCCTACAAAGCCAAAAATGGTCCAGCTCCATCAGAACCAATCAGACCATGGGTCACAGCTCGCCCTCTTAAAGCATCAAGCACAGCCTGACTTGACCCACCTCTTCACAGAGGTCAAAGAGGTACATCAAGACTTTTCTCAGCTTTGGCGAAGTGGTAGAACGAACTGCTCAGAACTGCTGAGACCCGCACTGTGTTCAAACAGAGACCCACCTCTTCACTGAGAACTTAGGAGAACAACTACATGTTCATGTCATGAACTTACTTAACTAACACAAACTTCAAAAAAACTTTTTTTATGTGAACTGATTGGGTCTTGGTGGAGAACTAACTCCATCTCTGGTTGAGTCTACTAGCAGCTCTTAATTTTAAATCTAGGCTCACTAGTATGACACTGGACTATAAAGCACAGATGTATGTCACTCTGCTGAATGGTATAAATGTAAATGCCATGTGTTGCATATTTGTTTTCCGTGCCTTGAAACAGCCATGCTAACCAATCAGCTAAAGAACGAGCATTTCCTGAGCTGAAACGGAGATAACATTAAAATGTGCAGGACAGGGATACTCCAGTAACAGGGCTCAGGCTAGACTGAACTGGTGTTTTATTTTTAGAACCCAATGATAGGTGCCTCTTTCACATACCGCTCCTGCCCTTCCTGCCTCAGATCAATATGACAAAACATGAGATTCAAGAAAAAAAGAAAGATGTTATGGAGTTAACCATTCATGCGTGGCCGTGGTAAAAGATGTTCACGTGGCATCTGAGGACCTCTGCAGCAGCCCAGCCCAAAGGAGCCCATCTGAGGTTATTAATGGGCCGAGCAGCGCGCAGACTGCAGTCTTGCTGAAAGAGTATGGCAGACTCATCTGTAGCCATCATTAACATGTCTGCTAGAGCGACCACACCAAAGGCTGGGCCCGCGCCGGAGACGGCTGATCTGAGAGCAGTTCTTAAATCAAAATCTCATTAATCGCTCGCCTGCCAGCCTGTGGCACCACACGCTCCTACCAGGAAGAATCAAACGCCAGTTTGCCCCCCTTTTTCCTCCAACTTTATGTTTCTCAATTTCCTCCTCTTTGCAGAGCCACATCTGCCCCTCCCTTTCTCTTCCTCTCTCTCTCTCCATGGTGTTGTGGAATGTCTTCAATGCACAAAAATATACCTGCACTGTAAAAAGACGTGTTGTTTTAATTTGAAAGTGAGCAATCCGGCAACCTCATTAAACTAGCGCCATGTTAACAATAATCAGTGTGTTACATCCTGTTCATTTATCATATAAAGTTCAGTATTATGCTAATTTTAAAGCATTAAAGCATTTAGAAGTTTAAAATAATTTCTCTTTACATTGTGGTGCTCAGTCGTTCTTTTAAAACATTATATTTCTTATTCCTGTATCTTTAAAGGTTTATCATATCCAGGATGAAAACTTATGTTTTGTCTTTTATTGTATAAACACTGAGGGGATGTGAGGATATGAGACATTCAGAACTGAAATGAGATGAAAGGAAATGGACATAAAAGGAGTCGGAAACGCTGAGAAATAGTTTCCATTTTCACACTATGAAGTCTTACATGTTGCTAACTCTACTAGCACGCACCGATGTAGCGGAACCAGCCCCTCACAGCTCGGTCCCGAAAGCAAAGGCAAAACCCATGGGAAGCCAATGTATCTGTTTCCTGGAGAAATCTCCATGTAAATGCACCGCTTTGGCTTGAAGGACGCTGGGATTGCATTAAGAAGAAGCCTTGGGATACTGGTACTCCAGTGATTTCCGAGGAAACTCAAGAAAACTGTTGAGTGCCGATGATGTTGCTTCAAACCATTATAAACATGAAACTTTCATATGAGCAATCTCAAATAACTGGCCTTTTGATGAATAAAATAATACTGAGGATTGGATCAGAGATTTCACAGAGGCTATCAAAAGAGATTTTTTGTATTTCTGTTGGTAACATTATAAGAAGTTCTGCACAATTGGAAATACAGCTGAACCTGCCTGGAGGGTGTGTTGCATAATTCATTTGAGTCCTTTTCTTTTTTTCTTCTTTGGAGCCGGATGGCTATGAAAATAGTTTTTGTCTTTTAGTTTCAACCTTTCAAAAAGAGCAGTACTCTCTTTTTTCTCATATCTAGATCATCTTAATTGTTCAGAGAGATGTTCCAAATGTTATGAAGCTAATTAGCTCGCTTAAAGGGACACTCCAGCTAACTTGAGCTCTGCATCTCTTGTAAACTCACATCCTACAGTGTGCTTCACTACTTTCCAGAGCAAGATTTTCTGCTGTAAAGACTAGAAAACCCCCTACCTTGGAGGTGGGAGGAACTTTTGTGAGGCAAGGGGGGCTGTTTCACTAACAGTCAGATGGAAGAAACTGAGTGGCTTGTGGCCTGGTGGTTATGGAGATGGTCCTTGCAATCAGAAGGGTATGGGTTCGAATCCCAGGGCTGTCTCTGGCACCATTGAGGTACTCTTAAGCAAAGTAAAGGGGCCTCTCTACTTCATAATTGTGATAGCAACCTTCAAATTATCATTACAGTGGAGACAATGGTTTGTTTAAATTTCAGAAAAGGCTTAATGATAAATGAGGGGTACAACTAACTAAAAGCTACTCCAAAACCATGCCTATTAAGATATCTTACCTTAGTTAGGTTTCTTTACTCTGGCTAAAAAAAACTTTATTTTGTACCAAACAAAATTGTTGACTGAGATAAGAATTACACTTGATATTTATTTGTATATTTTAGTCTATAGATGAGCAGCTAGGCTAGCAGTCAGGGTTGACAGACACAACAGGGATTCACAATTTTTGTGAAATGCAGGCTGGATATTATAGTGAGAAAGAAAAAACAGTTGAAAGAAACATGAACATGGTATAAAATTGTCAATTCTGTCAAAGTGATGAGGCTGATGCACACAATGCTTAGCTACAGAATACTTCATTAACATATTAAATAGTAGTTTTAGAGGAACGTTCCTCTTTAAATACACTCAGAACCACTGAAGAGACATTTTTATTCCACTTCTCTCTTAGTAAAGCTGCTCATAGCTGACACTGGTAGCATGTACTCTTAATAGCAAAGGTAATGCTAAGGATTGGAGTAATGTCAGTGAGGATGAACTTCTAGTTTCCTAAAACATCTCTGGGTTTATTTTTTTAAAAAGGCCATCATGAGGCCTCCCAATTAAACTGTTCTTTTTGGAACCAAAGTGTTTCTTCTATGGTATGACAGCTTTGTTTTTTAAAGTCTGTAATGCATTTTGACTTCCTGACCAGCTCCGAGGAACCTGAAATGTCATGTTTATAACCTGTGATGTTACAGCAGAACCTAAATACTTGTTTGTTCACCCTCACTGTCACCACAGTAATAAGCTTCAGAGTGAACCTGCTGTCACCAGAGCCTCCTGGAGAGTAGAGAAGGTCATGTCATACAAGAGTGAGTGACCCAGAGAGACAGAAGCAGAGAGACAGAGAAGAGAGAGAGAGAGAGAGAGAGAGAGAGAGAGAGAGAGAGAGAGAGAGTACATTGGAAACGTCACTCATTGGCGCTATCTGTGAATGAGTCCACAGTGATATTTCTGAGCCTGTGGGGGCTGTGGCTCACACTGTTTACCTTAAACCTGGTCACAGACACCTTAAGTCCCGGACGCCCAAATCCCATCCCGTCCTGCAGATAACACAGCCAGGTGCCTCTACAGGTCGGCAGCAACAGCAGATGCATCAGAGACAGAATATTATCTTAGCTGTCTGGACCACATGTACTTGCATCAAACGGATACAGCACCACATTGCGCCTGAAAATGAATAAAACATGTATTAATTAAATGTCACTGTCATAACAAAACTTTGTATTTTCAAAATGGTACCTTTATAGCTGTAAAAAAAAAAACGTGTCAGTGTTTATCATGATTTTATGATAAGTAATATTTGACCATTTCTTTTAAAAAAATATACTATATGGACAACAATATTGGGGTGCCTGTCCATTACACCAACAGGGACTTTAATGACATTGCATTCAAATACATAGGCTTTAACAGCTTCCACTCTTCTTGGAAGGCTTTCCACAAGATTTTGGCGTTTCTGTGGGAATTTGTGTCCATTCATTCTG
>JBBPCX010000160.1:5604898-5615524 GCA_037974365.1 Hydrocynus forskahlii
AATAAGCTTATAAAAGGAAGATATTTATATTTAGTACAGCTAAATACTGGATGTTTGAGTTTTAGAGCTGTACATTTGTTTTTGTGTTAATGTTAATGTTTTCTGAATAAAAATTCCATATACAGTATAACGGCACCTCATTTTTTCCACTTTCACCACAACATGATGCGTTGCTTAAGTGGTAAGATCTATTCTCAACCTCAAAATAGTTTTTAAATATAACTTATGTCTGTGATTGTTCAGTCATATGACAGATAGAAGGAGAAGACTGAAGGAGGTTCATATAGAAGGATGTTGTATTGAAAATGTTAAAAAAAAAAAAAAAAAATGAACGTGAACTCGTTCATTTTTTGAGCTGTGAACTTCGTTCAAAAGTTTTACAAATGAACTATGAAGTAGTTCATTTTTATTTGAATAAACTGTATTTTGAACTAGGGCTTTTGAACTGGCCCAACACTGACAGTGGGTGTGTAGAGCCCTGTGCTGCCTGGTCTCTGGGGATGCTGGTGCTGCTGGCTCTCTGGCCCACACACAGCTGGATGACTCTGGCGTGCAGGCGAGACACACACGGAGAGAGGCCGGGCACAAAGCTTTGCAAATTAGGCCCACTGCCAATCAGCTGTCTCCGCCACCTACCCCTAGGCCCTGCTGCGGCGGCCTCCAGAGGTGCCAGCCTGGGTTTGGGCTGTGTGGGTGTTAGTGTTTTACATAAAACTTATGTAAGACACAGGAGGACTCTGCAGTCAGCACATAAACAGGCTGGCTCTTCAACGGGGCATGATCACTGTGAAAATATTTTTTCACCAACAGTGAACACCGCTTTACTGACCTGAGGGATATGAATGGCAGTTCTCAAACACGGTTATAAATTCTCAGCAGACGTTTCTCAAAAGGAGACACATTTTACAATTGAATATAGTTTCTTTTTGCGAAAAGACAACACCTTTAAGTTCAACACCTGGATTATTTCGCGCTGGCTGCAGCTGAGGACAGCACAGGGAGGATTTGTATAGAATGAGCTTGTTAACTTTGTTTCAAATTACAGCTAGACACACTTATGAAATGATGACCACAGGCAAACCATGCATATTAATATTTAATGCATACAAAATGTAATTCCCGCTAGTGCCTCATATGGGCTTTCCAATATTATCTTAGTGTTGGCTCCAGCTAAAACAGAGACGCTCGACACATGTAACAGATGTTCAAGTAGTAGATTCTTTATTTCAGATTTTGCAGTTTTACAGTAAGTACATTGGTAAAAAACAGAACCATAGGATCTGCCAAGCTGGTCATCTTAGTCTAGAGAGAATACAGTTCAGTTACTCCACAGAGAGCCTGTTAACATCAGTGAAAAAGGGTCGGCTCTGTCAGTCACTAATACAAAAAATAGTGCTAGCTAACTGTTTACACTGTGATTTAATGTCACATTTGTCCTGTCATGACATGTCTGTTGGAGTTGTCTGCATGTGAAATAAAGGTTGTGACAGTGAAAGTACAAAGGGTGAGTGAGTGGGAGGTGTTTATTTGAGCGGGAAGAGACATTTGCTCACTGTAAAGCAGAAAGTTTGAATAGTTCATCTGATCATATTTTCTTTCGTGACACATGTATATGTAGACTGGTATGGGAACTGCAGTTTTGTTTACTACATCTACTGTAGTGTAAAAGCAGGGTGGAACAAAGACTTATATCCAGCTTCTTTAGTAAAACACACATGGATATGCCTAACACATGACAGATATAATCCATACTTTATCAATAAGACATCGGCCGATTCCGAGAAATGTGCGCAAATTTGATAGCAGCCTATTTTATTGGCAAAATAATGCATCAATCAAGACATAATGTTTAACAGTATCTTTTCCTTCCTTCATTTCCTCCTTTCATTCTTTCCTTCCTTCCTAACCTCCTTTTTTCCTTCCTCCCCCATCTGGCTTCACTCCTGAAACTGTGACTTTCTGTCTGATTTCATTTCACACGCTAAAATCAGCCTGAGTAGCCATTTCAGCCCAGCTGATCCTGAGCCTCTGACATGTCGGAAACAAGCCGCAAGCTCACAGGCACACAGATAAGTACAGCCCTGGCATGACAGGCCATTTTTTCCCCAAACACAAACACTCCAACCACATGAATCAGCAGATGAAAGGCATGCCAGAATCAGGGGGCATCGCTCACACGCAGCCGTGCCGTATGCTAACGGGCACCGTGTACAGAAAAACAGAAGATTTTTTTTTTATTTCACAAAAGAGTTCCTTGGCGGTTGCCTCTGTGCGTCTGTGTATGTGTTTTGCATGGGTGGAAGTCAGACCGCAGGTGCTGAGAAGATCAAAGAGCTGCAGAAATCTGACATAGATTTGGACTAGGATTCTAAACATGCAATGGGTGCTGTACGATTAGCCAATGCATCAAAGCTCTGACAAGTGAATAAGACAGAGAAATAGCTCCCCTCAGGCAAGAATTTGCTTACCCAGCTGCAGACATGTGCCACACTCAAGCTTGACCTGTAAAGGAGCTAGACAAATACATCAATAAAAGCACACTGTATGTACAAAAGTGTCTAGACATCCTTTCTAATTAGTAGCTAGTGTAACATCCATCGCAAACTTTGATGGAAACAATGTTGATTTGATGTTGGGCAGAACACAGAATCAGCCTAGATCTTTGATGTTGAATTTACATACAGTAGGTCGTGCTTGTTGTACTGGTCGTTGATTCAGTGACGGAAAATCAACCAACCAAGACTGATCCAACAGCACTTGCTGATGGTGGAATAGTTGTTGATTTTATGTCAGTACTAATGTTCATTTAATGCTGAAACAGTCTTCGATTGTTCAGTGTTGATTGACAATGTATAACACACTTTATGCTAGTCCAGGACAACTTACAGTGGTAGACAAGCTCAGTGTTTGGAGACTTACCAGCACTATCCTTTCCTTGATGTTACTGTAAGACCTTGTGTTTACTTGAGATGATAAAAGTTTGTGATTGACAACACAATGTGAAGGAAGCATGAAGGACCGTGCAGTGGGTAACACTCTCACACCGCACATAGAAGAGCACAAGCCATGCAGCATTGCCTTTTAGGAATATAAGTTCTCCAGTAAGTCTCCAGTTTTCTGGATCAGAGTGTCTACTAAATACCTGAAAATGTAAGAATTCTGTGTTACAATTTTTATATGTTGAACAAAATTTTATATTGGGTTTAAATGCTGAATCACTACTGAACAACAAGCTTTGCAGCCATTAGCAAGCGCTCACCGAACATTTCATCAACACATACTCAGCCGTTAGTGAGTGCTGCTAAATGCTTCAACATGCTTAATTTTCCAGTGTTGAATAAAATGCAAATACAATGAGCGAGATCAATGCAAATTAAACAGCACGGATCTTCACTGATTTCCCAGCATCAGATCAACATAGTTTCAATCAAAATGTGCCATCTGGAACAGGTTCTGTGTGCACACCATCACGTCATTTCCACAGAAATGCACTTGAAAGCTTCTGTGCAAGCCCAAGATCACCATGTGCAATGTCAACTACAGAGTGGTGTAAAACTTCCTGGCATTGGGTTGTTGAGTAGTGGAAACATTCTTTGGAGTCATAAAATGTCTGAAACTAGTTGAATGGCTGTTTGTGATCAAGACCTAAATGGTAAACATCAACATCAGTACCTGACCTCACTAAGATTCTTTGGATTTCATGAAAGCCAATTCTAGCTGCAACCACCCAAGTGTAAAGCCTTCCTAGAAGAGTGGATGCTCTTATTCCCTATCAAAAGAAATACTGGTGAGTAGGTGGGGAGCCTGGATATTTTTGGACATTGTGTCTTACTGAGAACCTGCAGGCCTTTCAGGGAGGCCTTAATTGTACTTGTTTTGTAATATCTGTAACAGCCTTTGTAAAGACTGTGGCCCCTCACACATTCTCAGGTGTTGCTGTTCCTCTATGACAGAAAGGCATTCAGGAACATGAGAAGCTCATAGCTGTTTTAAAAGCACTGCTCAGTTTAAGGCAGGCTCTACAGAAAGCTCGGACAAAAGGGTGCGCGGGTCTCCATGCTTGTCTCCACTCTCCTCTTTCTTTTTTTTCCCTTACCTCTGTTTGTCTCTCCTGCACTTTTCTCTTGTGGGTTGGGCTCAGGCAGAGAGTTCCAGCCTGCAGCGAAGTTTTTCATTTGGATCAGATTTCCCCAGCGCAGATGCTGCAACCGAAAAGGACTCATGAAAAATAATGCATGCTCGCGCGCTTCGCGAAACACCAGCCTCAAGAATTCCTGTTTGCCCTTAAAGACCTAAACAGTTTTTGAAAGAAAAAACAAAAAAACAAAAAACCAGTTTGACTGAGAACCGACGAGGCTCAGATGCAGACATGAAAAGGAATGCTAGAGAGCCGAGAGACATGAGACACCGTGTTTGTTTGGAAGCACGGCGCTGCTAGTTCACCAAGGTCATCTCAGCTAGCTGATCAAACGTGGAATGCATTCTCTTCATGTTTTTTCCCCCCAACTTAATGCTGGTAAAGTATCTCATATTGCCATCTAGCTTCCTGGTCCCAACATGTCTGCTGGTTTTGATATGGGCTGGGATAGTGTCATAATAGGATGGAATTACTGTAAAAGGATAGCGGAGGGCCTACATCTGTTCTTTGGATGTTTTTTTTGGAATAGGAGGTATTCAGTGGTAAACAAAAACATCAGTCCTGCGTAATCTCTTCTTGCTGACTAGTGTTTATTGTTTCCCCCACTCACACTGACTAATTGGACGATCGTGAAAGATACAGGGACGCGCAGTCAGGATGGAATGGTGCCTGCGTGCGGAGGACGCTGACGTCAACCTGATGTTCGGCCACTTGCTGGCATGCACACACATGTATTGAGTGCTGCTCAGATATAAGCTGACAGCCACTGAAGGTTCCAGATACACCATCAATCGCTCATTCGGCCTCTGTTTTGCGCAGGTGGCCAACATGAAGAATGAAGGATGAGCTGTGTCATTTAATAACGCACAAAACGTTCTGCTGCCATTGGCGTAAATACAGTGCCAAAACAGAAAAGCAATGCTGGTTTCCACTGCATTTATCATGAGGCTCGACTTTTTAACCAGAGCTATCTGGTTTCCTCAGCGTGGGAATTCAAACCATTTGCCCACGGGCTGCAAAAAGAAACTAAAGTGGTGAGGTACACTCACTTCTTAAATATTTCACTTAGGGTATTTTAATACATTTTGAAAAGAAACACCGAGAGTGAACATCTGTCTCCTCCCAAACACACATTCAGTACTTCCCTCAGCTATGCCACTCAAACACATTTGTTTTGGATTGTCCATCTCATTATAAAGGCTGTTCATGCTAAAAACTTACAGCATGTCCCAGGAGCCAAAGTGATCCCAGTCCATAATTAGACTCCTCAGTTATACTGGAAATAGTCCTGTTTTGATTATATCAAATTAACGTCCATGCATGTTGTAAGTGATTTCCACCTGAGCTTCAATCAAGACCATGCAGAGTTCAAAACAAACTCCAATTTGGAGTTTAGCCCAAATATAGTTGAGCAGCTAAGACATGTTCAGAGCCTGAAGTTTGCTTCTTTCATTTTTGCATCATGTATAACGAAATCATCACACTTTGCATCATGTGTGATGAAATTTCGTCATGTATGATGAAATCATCTCAGATTTGGTAAGTAATCCCAAACAGACTTGCTTATGTGGTTTCAGACACTATATAGCAATCTTATCAATAAATAGACAAAATTATTTTTGAACTTGTATTTAACTGTAAGTTACTTATCTATAGTATTTATACCCAGCATAGTGTATTTTCATATTGACTTTTTTCTACTGATTTATATCGGGCTTCTTTAGATCTTATATTTTATATTGTTCTTGTCTCTTGGTGTCTTTGGAGTCATTTCAGAAGCAATTTCCTCCAATAAAAATGTCTGATTCTGATTCCGATTCAATATAAAGTCTGGATTTTGAACTTTTAAGCAATTTCAAAGCCTGTCACACATTGTCCAAAACCACGCCATCATTTGGGGTGTTGCAGTGCCAGCACCCCCAGTGCCTCCTCCAGTTGTGAAGTAAGAGCCCAGATAAAACATTTATACTAACATTGTTTGAGGACCAGTTAACCACATGAGAACCTTTCAATGGATGTTACTTTGAGAACATCAGCTTCCAGTTTTTAGATGTCCCTTACATTACGTTAGATAAAGTTTTGGGAACATTCGCTGCTAGCTGGAATTAGCCTTGGACAACCATAGAAACAAACTTTTGACAGCAAATGTGTTTTGGTAAATTAACAAAGTATTGTTTGAAGACAAGGAACGGTAAAGAGAGAATTTGGAAGAATTCCAATATATTTCAAATCAGATTTTTCCGTGTAAGAAACAGCATTTTTAACAGTGACATGCTCTCCTTTCACACTCTCCATCAGAAATGGAGCCTAGTGTGGCGCTCAGGAGAGGAGTCAAGACCTCTGGAAAATTTCAGCTATAAGAATGTGTGCACATTATGATTTGCAGTGAAGGGAAAGGAGAGTAGTGTAAGAGAAAAGGGGGGCGGGTAGTGTTTTGCTCCAGACAGCTCCTTTCACAAAATCGGACTTTAAACCAGCCAATTAGTCGTCTCACACACAGGGTGCATTGCGCAGGTCGCACATTAATTTGAGAAATGAGCAGGAAAAGTGGAAGCCACTGATGTGTAGAAAGAGGGAGTGAGAAGGAGAGGGGGCCTCTTCTGCTTTAATTATAGCAAAAGCTAGATAGCCCTGCTATCCACAGATACAAGGGGTCCCTATCCTCTACCTTTCCTCCCCCACTGCTCTCTCTTCATCACATGTACACACACAAAATAGTTGGAGCAACTGGCTCTCCTTTAGTTTGAGTGATTCTGTTCAGGTCTGCTGAGCAGACAGCCTACAATTTTGAAGGTACCTTGCACTGATGTCATACCCTCTTAAAAATGTGCCACAAAGAGTCCTTTGAATGATGCCATAGAAGAACCATTATAGTTTCCTGAAGAAATATGTGAGAAATATGTGAAGAATCATTTAAAGGGCTCATATCACGTAAACTGACTTTTCCTTGCTTCTTGTAAATAAAAGATTTAAGAGACTATGTTTACTTAATACATAAGCATAAACAATGTTCTATAATATGTCAGTTCCTCCCTGGTCTTTATAATCCATAAATGGAAACTGAGCTGCAAAAACAGTCTGTTCGGAATTCTTTGCTTGTAGAACACATTTCTGTTACTTCAGGCCATTACAGTTTAGCCCTGTCCACTCACAAAGAAATTATAAGGGGTGTTTCAGCACAGGCTGCTTTTTGAATGAGGCATAAAACAGGACAGACAATCAGGAGAGAGATCCTTTACATATCGCAACTTTAACGGCAAATGAACAAAAACAGTTTGTTTAACTGCAAGGCTTAAAGACAGGTTGGAAACATGAAAAATTTAATTCTGGCTGATTCTGGCTCATACAACTATGCAAATGATATAAGTGGACTTTGTGGGAAAACAAAACGTTTACGATGAATGAAGGATGTGGACCCTTTAATGATATTGAGCTATAAAATTATTTACCAAAGGTTCCTCCAAGAAAAGTCACTTTTCCCTGTTGTTGGTACTTTGAATGGCTCTTCACACTCACATATCTATAAAAGTTCCTGTGTATAAATAAGGGTAATCATATGGCATCTGACAAAGAACATTTTCTGCCACCTTTATTTTCAAGAGTGTAGAAGAAGCACTTGTAGTTCCCTGATGATCCTTTCAGTGGGTGGTTATTTACAGGAATACTGCAATCTAATCTCCATCTAGCATATCTTTAGCATAATCATTTTGTTGCTTTTCCACTACGTAGCAAAAGAAGAGAAAAACTCTTGACTCAGAACACATTTGCATGCATACAAATTACTCAACATTAGTCTGAGACTGATCATCCAGTTACCTTAACTGTATGGGAACACTGTCAGAATGTGACAAAGACCTTAAAGTTTACCTAAGATCAGCCTGATTAAAACACAGCCCAGCCCAGTACTGGACAAACTATTTGAGGCAATGTGTAAGACCACTCAAAGGGTTTTAGGCAGTTCAAAAGGCAAAGAGGCTCAGACTCTTGTAGAGAGAAAGAGACATACTCCTGTCAAATATTCTGCCTGAAGTAGACATGATTAGATTTTGAAGAACTCAGGTATTTTTAAACATGTGCGGATAGGTCAGTGGGTTTCCTGTATTTTTCTGAGTGCATGGAAAGAATCTAAATTATTGTCGAAGACAACTGACCGTATAAATAGAGAATAGGCTGAGAAGTACTGTAATATTATATTCAAGGACCATTCAGTGAAAATGAGCCAAAAGTTGTTCTTCTGTGGCATCACTCCAAAGACTCGCTTTTTAAGAGTGCACAGTAAGAATAGGTTCGGACAGCTGGTAAATTCCTCATTTCTCCTTTGGACTTAGCTGCGGCATACATGCGTTGGCTCAGGTTAGAAGAGTCTATGCTGAGGAATAAACGGGGGAAAGTTTACGTTGATGGAGAAAGTAGCATATGACCCAGCAGAATCAATCTAATCAATGCTCTGGACCGAAATGGCTCTCCCGCAGTGGAAAGTAAAAGAATTATAGATTGGTCAATTACCTTGTCAGATAAGGGAGCCGAGATAACAAATAACCAATAACCTGAGACCATAAGTGCTCAAAAATGTTAGCTGGATAATACATGTACTAATTAAAGCGGATTCGGCCATTACCGTCTGTATGACTTGCACGACAAACACAGCAGTAGATGGAGCAAAAAAAAAAAGTCTTTGTGTTACAGACTCTGAGCTGTGTATTCATATATAACAACTGTGTAGGAAATGAATAAAGAGGGAAAAGAGGCTCATTTTATTGGACGTGATTAACTCTGATGTCTTCCAGGAATGGTTACAGTCCGGATTGTATACACATGGTATAGCCATATGTTCAAGGATTTATGATAGCTTGATCTCACAACCACAATGGTCCAACTCGATTGTATAATACCGATCACTCACTGCGCGTCAAAGCCAAAATTAGGCCAGCCATGCTGGAATAAGTCCAGGAAGAACAAAGCATGGCTACAGATTGACAACAACTATGCTTTCTCTGCTTTAAGCTAAAGCTATAAGTAAAAGCCCACAGTGGGGCCGAGCAAAGCCTAAAGGAGAGCACTGCTAGGTTACGGGTGATTGGCATTGATGGTTTCAGTCAATAAAGGTAATAACAGTTTCCTCTGTGGGCTAGAACTCCAGCAGCAAGCAGCAGCATCCGTGCACTCTTATCAGGCCATGGGCTCAGCAGGAAGTAGCAGAAAGCCAGGCTTATCTGTGTTTTGGTCTGGGCCTTTTGAGGATGGGAGGGGGTTGTGGTTGGAGGTGATGGGAGGCTTTAGTTTTAGGTCATGCTGTTTTGAGAGGGGAGGGGAAGCAGAGAAACATGACCCAGGAGAATGAGAGTACTAATGCAGTCAGGGTGGAGGGTATTTTGAGGGGAAGAAAGTGTTTGCAAGAGAGAACTTCTGCTAATCCTGCAGAGGCAACTGGGCTCAAACCAACACACAGTGCTGAATAGTATGTTTTCTATACAGAAATACTGGTTTTGGGTAACACACACACAGACAATATTGATTTTTGTTTTTAGCACTGTTGATGTAGACTGGAAATCTGCTTAATGTTTACAGTACAGCGTAAGGTTCCCTTGGGTGTAATTTTAAGCAGTGGGGAACCTTCAGAGCCTTCTAGGCTTCTAGAAAAGGCCCTAATGATTTCTGGGAGCTAAAAAAATACATGTGGGTAATTTCATTTTTCAGTAGAATCATATTTATATTTAAGCAGGTTTGAAGTACTACGCTACTGTCGTTTTCAGATTTTGGTTGGAAAGAATGAGGTTAAATTCTTAAAACGCCTAATGGAAAATGATCAGGATATCAGGAGCTTTTCTCCTTGGTGTCTAGGTAGCATAAGCAAAGCAAGCTCTTTCACTGGCTCTTTCATAGGCCTTCAGAAGCTGATTTGAAGTCCTAACGTGCCAGATTACCCAGCGACATAGTTAAAAAATTACAGAGGTACCAATTACTTTTTGATTTCCAATGAGTGGGACCAAAATACCACTCACTGGAGGTCCTACCTACATCACATGAGGCCTCGCTGGACGTCCTACATACAGTACATCACTGATTGTGAATATGGAGAGGCCTAACCAGTGGTTTCTGTTTGATGTTACACATCAGCGGCACAATGCCAGGACTCTTTATTGAAGGTATCTCGAAATTAACCCTATTACTTCATTACCACTTTTCCCATGCAGTGCGATAACCATATGGAACTTGTAAGCAATGCCATTGGCAAAAAGTAAAATACTGATTCACTAGGAAGACAAGTCTGCGCCTGCGGGGCCGGCCTTGGCCGTGGGGGCCTACTTCAGGGGCCTCTGCCCCCGCCTCTCGGGGCCGGCTCTTGGCCCCCCTGGGGCGAGTGGCCGGGCCCTGAGTGAGGCGCCCGTGGCACCTGGGCTGCTCAGTCTTTCTTGGGCGCCGGGGCGGCATGGTTGTGGGCTCTCACCCTCATCGCAAAACATTCCATGTCAAACTTGGACACCGCA
>JBBPCX010000160.1:5615624-5636618 GCA_037974365.1 Hydrocynus forskahlii
TTTTTTTGAGTGACTACACAGCAGCAGCAGTCTCATTGGGTTTTTCAACCTCCTCAATATTTACTTATTTTTCATTTCTATTATATATTATACTTTCATGTATTATTATAAATTAGTATATTTATTTCTTTTCCCTTTTTTTTTGTATTTTATTTATTTATTTTTTTAAAAAACATTTTTCTTTCTCATTCCTCTCTTTGTATTTTCTTTGTATCTTCTCTACCCCTGTGTGATCTGGCCTAAATGAATTAAAAAAATAAAAAAATAAAAAAAAAAGCTCAGATAACAAGAGGGGCCTATGTTGTCAAGCCCCACTTGGTAAAGCAAAGGTGTCTGACTCATCAAGGCACCAGCTCCACTTTCTGCTTGCTAAGAAGCCAGACACGACAGGTTTAAAAAAAAAAAAAAAAAAAGGAAGACAAGAGACAAATCTCAAATGAAGGCCAGGTTACAAAGAGTTAGAGGACAGTAAAATGTTTAAATGTACAGATCGACTTAATGCCTCAGAAAGTTTGTGAAGTCAATAAAGTAATCATTCTACACTGTTTAAAGGAAGTGAACTGTCCACAACCAAATGTGTACAGAACCCAAGAGCTTAGTTCAGAATGTGCTGATTCTCTGTTTTTTGTAAAGAGGTGAGAGTTCAGCATACAAAGTCTCATGAGTGCTACGAATAATGAGTTGACCAGAAACCCAACCTGCAAAAGACAATTAAGGCTGGTTTACTGAGCTTTGATGTTTTTATCTTTCAAATTCACATGCACTGCAAGCATCTTTTCACATCCATCCTTTTTACCTCATGCTTGGAAGAGTTGAGCCAGGGGCAAGAGAACTGCAGTGCAGATACCACAACACACCTTCAGAAGTCTTGTGGAGTCCATGCTCTGACGGGTAAGAGCTGTTCCAGAAGCATGAGGGAGGCCTTTCTGAATATTAGGCAGGTGGTTTCAATGGTATGGCTGATCAGTATAGAAATAACGAGAGTTACTTTACATTGCAGATATAATGCAAATAGCTTTGGATGAGACAACCAAGTGCATGAAACTACAATAAAGCAATAGGAGAAAGATGATCTGATAATATGATGGACACCATAAATCAAATGTGGAAAAAAGCACAATGTGGTCTTAGAAAACCCACATTACAAAAAAACTGTAAATCAGTTATATAAAGCAAGCTGGAAGAAGTTTTGTTTACAATTGATTTTCCTCATGACGCCAGCTGATCCACTAGAAGACATTTTACCATTTCTATAGATACCTGAAAGAAGCTGCAGTCTGGGTTTATTGCTATGGACAGGAAATTACATTTCAACCAGAATCATTGATTTTTCACTTGTAGTTTACTATTTGCATGAATAATAAATTGGGTTATACTTTCTTTGTTTGGACTGTAGCACACCATGTATGTGATGGTTTCATATTTCATGGATGTATTCATATTGCAAAGGTAATTATGCATGTACCGATTTCTGGACTTTATTGTTATATGGCATTAACAAGTTATCATGGTTTATCCTTTAACATGCTCACAGAGCGGATTTGGCCCGCTTTGACAGAATGGCAGTGCTGTCAGTTAAACATCTTTTCACAGTATACATAAAATGCAGCTGCCACGGCTTTTGAGGGTCCTTCAGCTGAACTGTGCACTTTTTAACTTGATGAACATGATAGAAATGTGAATGACTTACAAAAATGGAAGCGTAGTGAATAGCCCACAGCCAAATGTGAAGAGAAACCCAGGAGCTCAGTTCAGAATAGTGTTTTTTGTATAAAGGTGAGAGCATGAGAAAATCTCAAGTGTGCTATGAATAATGAGCAGACCAGAAACACAACTCTGTATAAAACAACTGATGCAGGAGCTTAGATGTCACTAGCTTTCAAAGTCACTTACAATTCTAGTATCTTTTCAAAGCCATCCTTTATTCTATATGCTAGGGTTTGAACAGGGGACAGAAAAATGCAGTGCAGCTAATTATGCTAAAACATACCCATTATGTTTTTGGACAAAAGTATTGGAACACCTGACCATTACACCAACAGGGACTTTAATGACACTTTCTTCAAATCCATAGACTTTAATATAGAGTTGGTCCCCCCTTTGCAGCTATAACAACTTCCACTCTTCTTGGAAGGCTTTCCACAAGATTTTGGAGTTTCTGTGGGAATTCATTCTGTAGAGCATTTATGAGGTCAGACACTGATGTTGGATGAGAAGACCTGGTTTGCAATCTCCATTCCAGTTCATCCCAAAGGTGTTGGATGGGGCTGAGGTCAGGACTCTGTGTAGGCCAGTCAAGTTCTTCCACACCGAACTCATCAAGCCATGTCTTTATGGAGCTTGCTTTGATCACTGGAGCACAGTCATGCTGGAATAGAAAAGGGTCTTCCCAGAACTGTGTCCACAAAGTTGGAAGCATGGTTTTCTCCAAAACATCTTTGTATGCTTTATTTAATACACCTCTGACAGTGGGTATGATTGAAACACATAAATTCAATGATTAAGAGGTGTGTCCCAGTGCTTTTGTCCATATTTTTGTATATATATACACACACACAAAGTGATCAGCCATAACAGCCATTAAAACCACAGAGAGAATAACATTGATTTTCTCATTACAATAGCACCTGCCAAGGGGTGGAATATACTGGACAGTAAGTGAACAGTCAGTTCTTGAAGTTTTGGAAGCAGGAAAACTGGGCTTGTGTAAGGATCTGAGTTACTTTGTCGGGGCCAAAATTTTTGGGGGAGTGTGACGTGAACAGGATTTTCTTCTTCATAGGTGAGCAAGTCAACAATTCTAAAAGTGCTTATATGATGTTCAAATGCTGTATTCTGATTGTGGTAATACTGTGGCATGATTATTGGTTAGAAAGCTGTAGTTCTGCCGTCTATTTGATCTCAGGATGGCCATCCTTGTGGAGAGGTGTGAATTGTTTTCACAACAGGAGGTTCTCACTCATCCTCTTTTAATCTTCATTACTTGCTAGCAGCCCAACACAAAATCACAGTATTTCAAATACAGAGACAACATCATCAAAGTTAGAACGATTCATTGCAGACATTATTCAGAGAAGATGAACAACTGATTTGTGAAATATTAATGGAATCTGTGAACAGAGCCATCTAGGTTTAAATCAGTACTGACTCTGTTATGCATTCTCATAAATAACACCTTTGCTCATTGTTTATATGTGAGTAAATCTCAGTCATCTTATTTTAGCATTAAAGGTTTTCTGAGAAAACACAATCCAAGTACCTTCTTTACCTAAAAATTCCATGTTTCTTTTTAAATCAGGGGCACTGATAGGGAGCTTGTTCCAACCACTTTGCTGCAGTAACAATCTGTACTTTCTCAAAAGGTCTTACTATAGACACTGAAACTTTGCAGGGATGATTTGATTGCATTTAGCCACAAGAGCATTAATGTAGTCAGAATGCGGAAAATTAAGTTCTAAGCTCCACATCCCAATTCTGGCGAGCACTAGACCCCTCTCGCCAATATTTGCCATGAGACACGGTGACCGTAGGCTCATGTGTGAATGCTTCAGAGAATCTCATTCTACTGACTATGTTTTTCTATGGAAATTATATAAGCTGTGTATGCAAAATTGAACACTTGTGTATGCAATGGAAGCATCTTAATTAGCTACTAATCAGAAGGGCAGTCTGGATATTTTGGTACACAAAGAGTGCAGTGGTAAAACGTGACTATTAAAGGAATTCAGAACACACCTGTACAATGCTCCATTCTGCTAGCGTACCAATGGAATACTAATACCATTTTAGTGCTAATGTTATCTAAAGCTTGTAGCAAATATGTGAGCATATATTTTACCTTGTATGTAGCTTTTCTTAAGAGGTTTCCTTTTGTAAAGAGTCCTGGAATACAGCTGATGCTGTTTGTCATCTGACAGAAACTGACTGGGTGCTGCTGTTGGCTGTTGCTTGTATTCGAGATATGACTTGTTTAGAATTTCCAGAGTAATGCTGTTTTCTCATGAAACTGATTCCACACTTTGAAAATCGAGACATGAATGGTTGATTCCATGTGTACTTGTATGAGTGGATAATCTGACACACTAGACCTTCAAGTGACTGAAGGCCTAACCTAGGGCAGAGAGAGCTTTGGCTAAATTTACCCGATTGGGACATTTTGAACTCTGCTGATCCCATCTAAAATATAACAATGAAAGTATTACTTCAGAATGTAAGTGCACGCATCGTTTTGTTCAATAAAAAATGAGTTAAAAATGTGTTTTTTACTTCCCAGATATTATTAGGCCTTCACCACAGGCCTAAAAAAGCCCTGAGGGTTCCCCTCTGATAGAGAGTAATTCAAATGAATCAAACCAAACTCCATCAAGCCAATGCAGTTTGACTAAAATGAACTGCATGAAATGAATAATGCATACTCAAAATCTCGGTCTAAAGTACTTAGCCACTCTTGTGGATGGTTTGTTGGATTACCACTCTTAAGTAAGAATTTAGACTAAGGAGGGGGCCTTTGAGAACTAATCCCAATCACAGTGCAACTGTTTAGCAGTCGGTTCGTCGTATTTTAATTTTTGCTGAAGAGGACACAACTGCATTGCAAAAATAATTACATCCCCAAACACCTTTAAAATTTTTTTTTTTCCAAATCAAAATTGCATGGAGCTCATTAATGGCGTTAACAGGTTTGTCGCCTGCTGAGTGTATCTACGTGAGCATGCCAGTTCCTGTTTCTGGAGGCTACAGCATAAGGTTTGGCTTGCAAATCCAGCACAGAGAAATCTGTTTGGGTTTAGTCAATGCTACAGACAGCCTTACAGACATCCTCACACCAGACCACCATCTGTGTGCGCATGGAGCCGCTAGGTAGACACATGCTTTCTGCAGTATGAGTGTCAATAATCTGCTTTGCTTGTTATTTGCTGTCAGTCTGATAGTCTTTTGAGGCAACACAGAGAGCGGCTAATAAAGCCACAGCAGAAATGCAGGCGATGTGGGTGGGAGGGGTAGGAGGGCACCCAGCTGAGGGATGAACTCCTGTAGACACTCCCAAATCAGCTTAATTCACATCTTTAACAAGTTGCACATGTGCGCATATCAAAGGCTTGTCTTTACATTCATGCATGAATGCAGTCGTGTTAGATGTGGCTTGAGGGGCACTTCACTGTCAATAGCTGTTTCTATTGGTGGCTCGTAACTTCTGAGGCTTGTTAGGTGCTAAATTCACTCAACAACATCTGAGCTGTGATTGCACTTGTTTATTTCTAAACAAACGTTGGTGCTATACTCTTTGCTTACTCCGTAGAAGGCTAACGCTCTAGATAGCCCCATGGCCTGTGCATAATAAGAAACATTTAATGAGCATTTGATCTTCGTAGCCCATCTGAAAAAGCATATTAAAAAAATGTCAGACGCACTGTCAGTCGCCTTCATCATAATTAGCTGTTGTGGCACCCTTAGCTTCCTGTGCTAATCAAGCACCAGAGCAGCCATTGGGTTGACTTTTAAATCACAGCCCTGAGCCACAGAGCCTGAACAACCTCCAGATCAGTGGAGAGAAGAGGCACATAATGGGCCTTGTCACGGTCGATATGCAGTGTGAACATATGGCCAAAAAGCATTAGCTCCAAAATGAATGTGAGCAGAATGCTAAGCTTCTGGTCAAAATGGTGAAGGCCTTGGAGCATTTATAACAATTTTGCTAAGTGTGCACCACTGAAAGGTGCACATAAACAGCCTCCCTGTTCTCCTTTACTTTATCATGGCAAGTAGGCCATTCAAACGAGCGTACAGTCATTATGAGAATGATAGGCTGTGTGGAGGGAGCAGAAAGGAGAAGAGAGACACACACACACACACACACTCCAACAGGGCCTTTTCAGTCCTTCAGACTGTAACACAGACCCATGAAAAGAACAGGGGGATGGATAATCAAAGCCATATATCATGGCAAGGCTCCAGAAAGTGACTTTCCTTCTGTAGCTTAAAATATGTGGTAAACGAGCATGCTGGAAAGCAGTTATATCCCGCTGCAATACTCTCCTCCTCCACAACCTAAACAAAGCCTGGCTTAGGCCAAAGCATGCACACCCTGATTATGGTTTGTCATTTTCTTCTTATAAACACAATTCAGATATATTTTAAATGTATTTAGATAGGGATAATATGCAGTTTCATAATCTATTTAATGTGAAGAAAAAGCAAATAACTCATGGCTCAATGGGTCGTCTTAGCGTGACCTTTTGACATTTCAGCGGCTCTTTGAAGCCACACTTTGTCCAAAATAGCTTGATTTTGGAAACCAGCATGTCTTAAATCTCACTACAAATAACACAGTTGGCCTGAAATGAAAGGTACGTTCACTTCATTAAAGTAAAGTGCACAGCTAGATTTTCTTTCTGCAGTCATTGAAAGCGGAGAGGTGCTTGGAGGGGAACAGCTGCACTTATATGCTGAGAGTATGGCTGCTGAATGCATAGTTGAATAGCTGCTCAGGGAGAGGGGCTTAACTCCTCCACCACGGGGGAGCAGCTTGACCAATCAAAGCAGCCCCTGAAGGCAGCGCGAGATTTGATTTTTCCCCCCCTCCTACTTTTCAGGGGAAACGGTCCTTGTTGAGTAAAGAGGGAGAAAGAGAGACGAACAGTTTAAAAAAGACCACAGCACACAAACTAATGCAAGATGCAGGGTGAAGATCAACTTGGTTCCCACTCGGCCACTTGCTCTTGAATGCAACCATAGACAATAAAAGCAGACATACATGTTATCAGTTCCAGCTGATTTATTTGCCAAGATACAGACTTCAGCATGACGACATGTAATGCATTTCCTTTGCTACAAAACGCAGATGGTCCATTTCAAGAGTATATTGCACAAAATAATGAAAAAACAAAATGTGCCTTTAAGATGATAAAAAAGGAAAAAAAATGAGTTTCACGCCTGCTATTTGGGACCCATTCACACTGATATACATAAACTCCTAGCTTTTACTATATTACAGAACATATACAATCTTGAATCTAGTACCAGCAATGAGGTCTATAATTCCCCAAATTCCATTGTACATCTCTATTAGAAACGCATGGTCAGATCTACAACTGTACACAGCCTAGACTGAAATAATAACAAGGCATTTAGATGCAAGATGATCTCATTTTTTAACCCTTGCATGCTTTGAACCAATGAAACCGGGTAGAAGTGCCTGAAGAAACCTCACTGAGAGCACAGTAAGAACATTCCCTTTAACTGTACAAAAATAAGCCAGAAAATATTTCACTTCTTAGTTTTTTCTTTTAAAAAGATGAGGTATGTTGGTTTGTTATCAAAAATGCTTCCTGCCATACCTGGGTTCTACAACAGTTTGTCTGCTTTTTTTAATATTTATCATCTCCACACCTGGAGAGGGAAAAAACGGAACCGGTTAGAAAAAAAACCAAACAGGTTGTGGCTTACAGAAATCACATAAAACCTCGGAGGAACAAAAATAATAAAGTTACATCCTGAACAGTGTTTCAGATTTTGCCTCCTTTTTTCCAGACCAGCAGCCGCGTTTCAGCTCCCTGTAGAGAAGATGTGGTGGGACGTGAATGCATAGTTTTTTTTAGTTTTTTTTTTACACTTTTGCCGTCCACCTCGTGATAGCAGTTACACTGCGGCCCCTCACAGAAAGAAAAACAACAAAAATAAACACCATAAAACCCTGTCATGGCGACAAATGTCACTTTTTTGCGATGATACCTTCCTCAAAACGCTTCTGGTTTCGGTTCCTCTGTTCACACAGGCAGAGGATGAGGCCAAAAGAGGAGAGTCTTAAAAAAACCTGAAGATGCGAGTCGTGCTCTCGGGTGAGCCGAGTCTAGCCGAGCCCTGGCCGAATCCGGCCGAGTCTAGCCGAGCTCAGCCGAGCCAGCTGTGCTTTAGCAGGTGAACACCAAGTCAGAAAAGTTGGCCTCTAGCCAGTCTCCGGCTATCATCTCGCTCAGCTCTGGGGTGCAGTAGTCCGGGAACTCGAAGTGTGAGCTGAGGCTGCCCTCGCTGAACGAGTCCAAATCCTTATCCACCAGCGAGAGGCAAAGGTTCCCCGAGCCGCTGCCCAGCTCCGCTCCGTGCGCTCCTGCTGCCAGGTTCAGGCTGAAGTCCACCAGGAGGTCGTCCGCGTCGTCCCCCGAGCTGGACGAGGTGGAGAGGGACCGGAACGAGGAGGCTGATGAGGACGAGGATGATGAGGAGGTGGAGGAAGGGGAGGAAGAGGCGTGGAGATAGTGAGTGGAGCTCTGCTTCGTGATGTTCTTGAAGCTGTAAAAGAGTCTGCCCCCGTGTCTCGATTCCTCGTACATGCTGGCCCCCTCCGTCTCCACGGCCGAGCTCAGCGTGGGGCTCGCCGGCACCTTGGCCACGCCGTACGGCCTCAGCCTCTGCTGCTGCCGCTCCTCGTCCTCCTCCACTTTAATCCGAGTCGGCAGCTCGTCGTCGTAGTCCTCCTCGTCGTCGTCCTCGTCGTCCTCGTCGTCGTCATCGTCCTCGTCGTCCGTCAGCTCTCTCTTGACGGACTTGGACACTTTTAAGTTCGTAAACGCATAGCTGTACCTGCCGTCCTGGTGGCTGGAAGGCTTGCTGGAGGAGGAGGTGGTGGAGACCCCCATGCCGGGCTTGGTGGGTTTAACTTTTACGGACTTCTTAGCAGGAGCCTTGACTGCAGCTTTGCTGCTGCTCTTCTCCGGAGAGAGGCCGGCCGGCTTGGAGGAGTTGTCCAGCTTGGGCTTCTTCTTGGGTCTGTACTTGTAGTCTGGGTAGTCGGCCATGTGCTGCAGACGCAGCCTCTCAGCCTCCCTGATGAAGGGGATCTTCTCGCTGTCCTTCAGCATTTTCCACCGTTTCCCCAGCCGTTTGGAGATCTCGGCGTTGTGCATGTCCGGAGACTGCTCCATGATCTTTCTCCTCTCGATCTTGGACCACACCATGAAGGCGTTCATGGGTCTCTTGATGTGCCCGCTGGCAGTCTTGCACCAGTCCGGTTTTGGGGGCACCAGCTCTGCCTCCTCCGTGTCCGTGGCCTCCCGGGACATGCTGCCCTCCGTCTGCAGCACCATGTTTCCTTCACAGCTTACTAAAAGTTCAACTTTGTTGCTGTATTTGTTATTTATTCCTCTCTTCTTCTAGCCCTAAAGCTTCAGTCCAAACCTCTTTGCAAAGTTCCTGTCTGCCTTCTTAACTACTTCTCGGGGGCTTTTTTTTCATACCGGCTACGTCACTCGTAATTATCCAATCAGGCCCAAGTGCTCCGCCCAGATCTTTCTTGATTGGTGCTGCGTCTTTGTGGGCGGGGCTATGTGCTCCACACTGTCTGGTCTGCACTTGGTGTGTGAGACACAGAGGAGCAGCTGAACCACTGAACTGAGGGTCTCGCCATGGAGGTGGATATCAGTGTATTATGGATGTCAGTGCAGTAGATATTGGACTAATAAAGGTTTCTCTTATCTTATTACACAAAAAGATGATGATAAAGAGTTTGGCCTAGTTAATTTTCATTGTGTTGCATATTTGAAAAGTAAGTTTCCTTCTACTGTGGTGGATGCTATGTCTGAACACTGCATTGTATGTCTTCATCTCTAATAAGAATGTCCTTACCCCACACACACAAAAATCTACACATCGTCAGTGGTACAGTGCTGACTGATATTTTGTGGATGTTCATTGGAAATCATTGTACATGTGTGTGCAAATAGAGTTGGAAAAATAAGTGCTGTCAGGAAGGCAGACACAGTTTGCTGTGTCAAGGAGGAGAGTGCTCTCTCTCTTTCTCTCTCTCTCTCCACCTCTCTCTGTCCCTGCAGGCCTCCCCAGCATCAGGGCTGGCTGCCTGCCAGGCTTCCACTGATAAGCAGCTTCTCCCTGCGTCCCCTAGAGGGCAATCATTTACCCCTTTGAATCTGCACTGCCCAGCCCCCCTGCTGGTACAGCACTGCCTCTCCCCTCCTGCTTCAATCTCATGCGGTGACACATTAGAAATGCAGTTCCCTGCCTCTCCCCCGCTCACCCCCCAGGCGGTGCACGGGCACTTTTGCACAGAGATATTGAGATATAGCTTCAGATTAATTTCCACCAGCAGCCACGAACGGCCCACGTCGCGACTGACTGCTGAGGTGGCTAAAGATCAGCTGCTTCAGAGGGGCCACCAACCAGGCTCAAGTGATTGGAACAGCTATGTTCATGCATTTGGTTTGCACTCATCCCAGCGCTTGTGATATTTTAGACAGCTTTGGATGGACTTGGTCTTGGTTGCCTACCTGGTATTTCTAATGTTTTTACTGGATGATAATAATTTAATGCAGAAGTGTAGTAATACTAACAAGTGCATTATTCTGCATGCTTCTAGGACCTGCATATTCAGATGTGTGTGTAATGGGGGTGAAGCTTTAGCCCTTCACCTTTTAAGAATTCTCATTGTCACATTAAGTGGCTCCTGCTGCACTCCTTCCCCCATCAATAATAGCCTCCTCCTCTGAGCAGTGGTGCGTTACAGTAAATTAGATGGAGCTTTTATAATGGGCAAAACGGGCCCATCAGAGAGGAAAGGCAGAGAATAAGAAGGAAAGAAACAGAGAGAGAGACACACACACACACAGGAAGAGAGACGAGTGTGTAAGAGTGAGAGAGGAAGACAGTAGGAGAGAGAGAAAATGGTGGGCATGAGATGCAGTAAGAAAGGGTGAGAAAAGAAAGCAAAATGTTGAGCATGAGAGGGAGTGAGACAGGTAGGGAGAGGGAAGGGTGAGTACTAGAGCAATATAACAAGGGAAAAAGAGGGAGAGGGTAAGCAAGAGAGAGGGCAATAAAGTGAGGAAAAAAGAAGAGAGAGAGAGAGAGAGAGAGAGAGAGAGAGTAAGAGAGCAAGAAGGAGAGAGAGAGAGTTCCAGATGGGAATGACTCATCTCCTGGCTGACTCTTATCATCCCAAGACCCCCCCCCCTCCCCAAACCAGCTACACAGAAGGAAGGGATCGATAGGCAGCCCTGACTAGCTGCAATCTGATATTGAAGATGCTGGAATGTATTTCTGAATGGCCCCCAGACAGGTGTTTTTAGATATGTCTTAAATCTCCTTGGCTCACAAAAGGCCAAACTCAGATTAGGTAACGGCAGGCCTGAGCGCCAAGGCAGCCACCCTCACTAATGAAATTCTTCCTTTCAGACACACATCTCTGATTATTCCATTAAAAGCACAGAAGTCTTCAGAATGTATTTTTTTTGCAACCTTTTCCTTTTGCAAACCAAGGAAGGCAAATGTCACGCTTTTAGGAGAGGCTGTTCTGTACAGGTGGAGAGTCACATTCACATAAATGAGTTAACTTGCCCTACATCCTGACCGTCGATTAGGAATGTGCCGGCTAGCTTTGGTCTGAGGAGACGTGGCTCAGCTAACGGCTGCCGTTAGACGTGTGAACTCCGTTCACTGGGTATGCAAATGGCCTGTTGTGAATGCCATGTCACACTTTTGTTTCATGGACTGTAAACCTGTAAGAATAAGCTGCTGTCAGCTTTTAGTGGGGTTTACGGGGTGGGTTTAGATATGCAGGCTACTCAACAATAACAACAGCTCATTTAAAATGTGCAAGTGAAAAGCCCACTGTTTCTTCTCATTCAGTTACAAATATTCTGTAGAAAGCTGTTTTCAATAGAAGATCTTAACCCGTGGACACACTTCCAAACAATTCACGTGTCTCCACAGTCTCAGCAACACAAGATATTAGCTGGGAGTACCTCTGTTCTTCCATTGCTTCATTTTCCCCCAGTGGAAAAAAAAGCATGGCTGTGGAGAGTGGGTGAGAGCAAAAGAGTTTTGTTATCAGGTTTAGATAAGGAGCTTCTGAAGTGGAATACATACTGTAATGCATTTGACCCCGTGTCTCCACACTTTAAAGGTCTGACGCTTCGCAGACTCTTCAGCCACAGAGGCTTGACGAGAATGTAAACAAGGTGTTCTTAACACTCTGGTGAGTGCTTGTCTGAACACAAACACTTTATAGTGCTGCAAATGCACTGGCCAGTTATCCTTTCCTACTACCTTTAAACACACACACACACGTACACACCTTTCTTCTTATTAAATCATGGAAGCCTAACCACTCAACTACATGTACAAATGAGAGTGACAAGTATTTGTAGACAAGCAGCTCTAAGATTCTCTAAGAAAATAGTTCCATCTGAAAAAAAAGGCACTCAATCATGAAAATGTGTGTTTACCACATTAGACCAAAGACCAAATGTATAGCAAGTAACCAATGTAAAGTACTACTATTACTTATTTATTTATTTATTTATTTATTTATTTATTTATTTATTTATTTATTTATTTAAACAAGGAGAAAAGACACATTTAACTTTTAGGACAAGTTAAACTGACTGGTAATATAACAAGTCTTTTTCCAAACTTTGAACCATATCTGTTGCCCCAATCTGTATCAATTGGTTATACATTGTAAAGTTCAATGGCGTGTTGAAAAGGGTATAAAAAGAAATAAATGAACCCAGAAATGAAATCTGAAGTTAAGGGGTTTTGACCATGGAGATGTGCTTTGTGCTACATTCACATATTGAAAGACTGACTGAATATAAAAAAAAGAGGATTTCCTTTGACTCATTTGAAGAGGGGCCAAATCTGAAAAGACCCACAAAGTACGAAGTTCTGGATGTATATCAAACAATACAGACACATTTCAGTTCATTTTTAGAGATCTGCCGAATAAAGGCAGAATTGTACTTTTGCATCTGTGTGACTGTCAACGTGCGTGTGTGTCGTGTGCAGACGTCCGCATGGTTGTCTGCCAACACACTTGTGAACATCTGCAGTAAGTGGCAGTGCACAATCCAGAATATACAGAAAACAAAGCAGAAATTTCACACTTTCCCTCCCTCATCACTGATTTTGTCATATTTTGTAGTCAAGACTATTTTATTTATATAGCCCAATTTACAATTGATGTTGTCCCAAAATAGTTGTACAGAATTCGAGGCTGAGCTTCTAGAGAGCAAACCAAGGGCAGCTGAGGTAGGGAAAAACTCCCTAAAGCTGGAGGAAGAAAGCTCAGGAGAATCCAAGCCTTAAAAAGGAACCCATCCTTGCTGGAGATGCCGGACAGTGAGAGAGAATAAAAGAATAGCAGTATGGAGATGACTAACTGTAAATAAGAGGCAGAAGTATGAGCAGTATAATCTCTAGTAGGATCAGTTAGAATCTGTCATTATTAATTGTTTGCAATATTGTAACTCTTCTGTCAACCAATTCTTAGACTCCATTAGATGGATAATTGATTAGACCATATTTTTACTATTGGATTAAATCAGTTATTGTTTGAGTTTCATTTGGCCCCCAGCAGTACTGGACAACCAATCAGCATTCACCTGAGGCATGATTCCACAGATTTACACGACCTGTAGTTGAGATTTTGGAGGTGTGCCCACCAAGGCCTCAAGCCATGCGTACCTATGAACCACTTCTCTGCAGATACATTTACTCGCGTCTTTGTTGAAGCATAAATCAGCCTTGACATCCACATTACTGCTAGCTTCAGACGAAAACCATGGGCGCTCATGTCCGGTGTGCATATTTTTTTCATTGTCAATCATCTCACCTTACTTAAACTACCACAAAGCATGTGTACAGCATGGTAGTGTTTGTTTGTGGTGTACTAGCCATGGTGTACTTGTTTAGTCATTTGTGTAGTAATAGTAAACATGTATTCAGAGGCTTTTTGGGGGGCCCTGACCTACTATAATGAGAGTGTGTTTAGTCTGAAGGCCAGGCCCTGTGTTGATGGATTGCACTGCCTGAGGGAAGGCTCTTTTTTCAGCTCTCTGACACTAGCAGAAGGAGCAGAGTGGATATAGATTCACATATGTGTGCGTGCCCTTTTCAAAACTGTCGATTACTGAAGCCAGTATGGTGCCATAGTGCTACGTTTCATATGTATCTGATGGCAAAGGGCAAGATGGAAGACACAGAGCAATGCTCTTGTTTTATTAATCTACACGTCAGTTGCTCGCTTAATATAAGGTTTCATTTTATTTATTTGTTCATTATTTCTCGTCCTCTAGGCATTTTCGTTTCATTGCCTGAGAGGTCGTCTTTATTTCAGTATAAGTTCTGCAGTAATGCCTGATTCCAGCACAATTTCAGTGCAGGAAAAAACACAACATTTAAAGATTTGATTTTAAAGGGCAAGATGAAAGGCACAGAACAGTGGTCTTATCAATCTGTTGCCCACCTTGCAAGACAGATAAACCCAAGGAAAATGGAATAAAACTGTTTCACCTCTAGATTTTGTTTAGGCTGAAATGTCCACAAACATAGTATCATTCACTGATTTATTCCATATTTTTCACCATATTTCATAGATCTTCTTGTGGGCTGAGAGAGAAGACACTCCATATTTTACACATGATGATAGTGTAGAAGTGAATGAACATTCCAGCTAATGTTGCAAACTAATGTTCTGCCAAGGCAGCTGGTGAGTCCAGTGCACGCAAAAAAAAAAAAATGGCATGCTAAACCTCTGTTGTTTACAAGAGGAACGATATTGTTTTTTCAGAATCCTGCTCACCTTAGAGGATTTTAGAGGTTTATTATTTTTGTCCTCTCGCTCGCCGCTGAGATGTTGGAAGTCAAGCTGTGGCCATAATGGCTGTAGATTTTTCCCACTCAGCCTGACAATGAGAGGCAGTTATCCACCACTGTGCATGACCTCACGGCAAGGTCGTGTGAGGGAGTCATCCGTCTTCTGCGTGTTCAGCCACTGTTAAACTAGAGCTGAAGGTGGCTCACCTTAACGCCCGTGCCTTCCTTCTGATCCTCTCCAGATCTGAAAAATAAAGGTGCCAAAACGCTGCTCTTGGAGTAATTAACAAGAGCCATTTTTTGTCTCAGTGGATGGATCATTTAAAAAACAATATTTGAGAGAAAAGGAAACCATTTTAGGTTTTAAAAGCCTCCACATAGCGTCAGGGTTCTATACCAGGTAAAGGCTGAGCCAAGAACCATCGAGAAACCTTTATTTTGTGCATTAGATACATTTTAATGTAAAGATTCAATGTAAAAATTTGAAATGAAAGCTAGCGTGTGTCTTGTATTGAATGGTTAAAATGGTCGTTTGAGCCTACTGAACATTCAGATTACTTTTCAGTCCTAAGATTCACATTTTCCTCCATATAGTGCGCACAGTGCTCCCATCTGAACCTGCTGTTCCTGAAGTTTAAGAGCTGAATTAGTAAGCTGTCAAGGGCTTACTCACAAATTGCTGGTAGCTGCTTGAAAATTGAAGTTCTCTCTCCTCTACAAGCCTCTTCAGAGCACTCCATCCTCAGGGCAGGCTAATTTAAAGGTAAGTAGAGGATGTCATCAATTTTGAACAAATAAGACAATGGTGAGGAGGGGCCAGGGGGTGGGCAGCAGGCAGCGGAGATGGGTAGAAAAAGAAAAATACAAAGATAATGATCACAGCTCGAAGATAAAAGAAGCTATTATTTCACCCCAGTTCATCTCATGTTGACATTCCAGTTAATTACCTGGTGCCTGGAGAGAGAGACAGGGGTCCGAAGAGGAGCCCACCAAACATACGTGGGCGGAGGGAGCAGCAAAATGCAGGTAACTCAATCCACAGCCCTGAGTTTATCACCACCGCCCTATCAGCATCCATCCAGAGCCATCACACTACCTCACTGAAGCACATGTGCACATACACACATAGCTTATAGGGTTTTGTGAGGCTACTGTTGCTGACCCATCCTGGAAGCTATTAGGCACCATTAGTATCTTGTAAACTGCATGGCCAAATCATCATACACTTACTTCAAAACTGCATGAAGTTAAGTAATCTCAAATAGACTTTTCTATGTGGTTTCTGACATACAGTACCAGTCAAAAGTGTGGACACACCTTCTCATTCAGCGGTTTCCTTTGTTTTTATTATTGGCTACATTGTAGATTAATATTGAAAACATCACCTATTGCTCTGATGACAGCTTTGTACACACTTGGCATTTTTTCAATCAGATTAATGAGGAATCGACCTGTAATCGTATTTAATTAACAGGTGTTCTTCGTCAAGAGTTCATTAGTGGAATTTCTTGCCTACTTAATGTGTTTGGGATCATCCGTTGTGATGGTCGGGCTGGTACACAGTTAGTGATCCTATTCCACTATGGTTCTACTCCACATTATGGCAAGAACCACTTAACTAAGTTAAAAAAACAACAGTCCATCATTACCTTATTACAAAATACATTCTGGTTTGTTTAATACTTTTTTGTTTACTGCATAAACACATGTGTTCCTTCCTCATTTATTTTGTTTTCAATATTAATATTCATTAAATAAAAACAAAGAAAAAACATTGAATGAGAAGGGTCCAAACTTTTGACTGGTAGTGTATGGCGATCTATAAAAACAAATGGAAGTGCAGATAAAATTCAGGTCTCAAACTGGTTACTATTTTAGTTATGCAGCATTTCTAGATAACAGCACACAGAATGATATTTGCTGCTGTAAATACTGCAATATTTGGGCTTATTTAACAACTCAATGCTGTGTGAAGCAAGTGGATGAGGATTTAGACATGAGGCTTGCATGGTGCTAGCTTGTAGCTGAGCTTCTCATATTTGCTAGCTCCATTAGCCTTGTAGTCTATTAGTCTTAAGTTCAAAAACAAAGAAACAAATCTTAAAGTCATTTCTGTGATAGACAATAATGTTTTCTGAATCTGAAAAACAGAAATAAATCTGTGGGTGTAAATGTTAACCCTGATCATGAATATAGCTTGAGTTATTTGTGGTCCTACATGGTGGTTTCTGTATGTAGGCCAACAGCCTGACAGCTCACACTAAATCGATCTTTGGCGGTAGATGTATTTATGGGAACACTGCTCATGTCACCTGTGCTCCTAAGACATGTGTATGTCAGACTGGATGTGTGTGCACACACAAGCACATGTGGAAAGCAGCCTTAGTATGCTCTTAGAGCCGGCAGCATGCAGTCCCAACCCCAGCTGCAGTGGCCAGCTCTTCCATTGACTGGCTCTAATGAGCCTGAAACAAACCCGATGAACCTGACTGAGGGCTTGCTGCTGCTGTGTGTGTGTGTGTGTGTGTGTGTGTGTATCTGCATGTGTGTGCAAATGAGCCTGCATATGAGGGAAAGATCTGATTATTCTGGAGCATGTTTTTTTCATAAGGAGACTTACATATTAAAATATGTAAAAAAATGTTATAATGGCTTCTGAAGCGATGTTCAATATTGTTTTCCACTAATACTGTTACCGCTTCTGTTTTTTCGTTAATGGTTTTATGTTATGATTTTACTGATTATACACATTGTACCACTATTATACTGAATGTAATGGTATTAGTGTTTAATCATGATGAACACACTGAAGACAATAATTTTACAGCTGCTGGGCTTGCTGTCTTACACATGACTATTTCATTGTTTCCCCTCAAACCCCAGAAGGTGTATTACAAAAATATACATTCCTACGTGCTTTTGTACATACTTTTATTTCAAGATCAGCCTTATTCAGCCCAGGGTAAAAAAAAATCTTTCTTGAGTAACACATTTGAAAAAAGAATCAAACATTTTATGTAACAATTCAGTCAAGTTTTCTCACAAATCTTCCCCCAGTTATAATGATATAATGGGCAGTCATTTGAAAATCCAGTAAACTGAAATGAAATATAGGTTTAGTGGTTCATATTCCATTCAGGGCTATAAAATATGCACATATAGACTGCTATTTTCTCGCTCTCCATATCAGAAGGTGCTTCTCACCTTTTAAGTGTCTCCTCTACTATATCCCTCAAACGTCAGTCATTCTCCTCTTTCATGTTGTCTCAAAATGTCATTTAAACAGAGAAAGTACGTTTACCAGTCTCTTTTATTTAGGACTTTCGCGGTTAGAAGTATACGACATTCTGTGGTGAGGAGTAAGGTATAGGCCTGTTCCTTCCTCCCACTCCCCTTTCTCTTTCCAAAAATACTCCCCAAACCTACTCTCTTACTGTCTGCAGGTACTTATGCTATCTATTGCCAAGGAGGTTAGGGGCCAGAGACTTCCTCTCCAAGTTATTTCTGGGGTTTGCCAATCATAAAGTAAACCCTAGCAAGACCTTAATCCAATTTCCTGCTTCCTGATCTTAAAAGAATAGTTTTTTTAACTTTCCTGTGCCGCATATGTTTTTAGATGAGGGGGATTTTTTTGCAATTGTGGCCATTTCAAAGCGCAGCTATTGTGACTGTAGAGCTATAGAATGGAGCAAAGTACATAAAATGATGAGATGTGTTGTTTATGATTTGGGCAATCAAAACATGCTACTGATTTATTTCTTAAACACATTAAAGTGTGACCCAAACCAAGGTACCATGTCTCTCTTAATGTTGAAATAAATCTTGATGTAGGTTCATTCATTTTCTTCTCCACAGACTAGTGCTTCCGAATAACGTATTCTGGTGTCATTTCTAGTTGTGGTAACAGCAGTATTACCTCACAGCCATTGACACGAAGCGCACACCTAAGTGATGGATGGCAGCCATTATAAGGCAAAGCCTGCCGCCTCCCCACCCCTCCACAGTGGCACAAAGGCAGGGATTAATCTTACCTATTACAGGAAGGCTCTGATTAGGAATACAGAGAAAGCTACAGAAATGGAAACCTCCAGGAGTTCTAGGTGACCCAGGCCTTGGCCTAAAGCATCATTCCTGAAACACCACATCTCTCATGCAGGAACTGCTCTGCTGTGTCTGCTAGAGAAACTATACCGTGGGCGCAAGCTGCCTGAGAGAATGACCTAGATGGTTTACAAGATTCATCATTTCAGAATCTTACAAGAGGCAGAGAGGGCAAATCCAGTGACTGGTGCTTGTGCAAGATGCTGCTACTGTTTCTAGCAGTTGTGCTGAAAATAGCTGTGGAAAATATACAGAGGTCCCTCAAGTGATCTTGTATAGTCACTCTTGCTTAGACCTTAGAAGTGACTAATTTCTGCTTCTGTTTATTAGTTTTTGGTGTTTGGGGTTATTGAGTGCTTTTAGTTAATACCTTCGAGAGAATACAGTGGTTTAAATTTTATATCAATTTTATTCTAGTGAATCGTATGATATGATATTGTGACTTCCACCTTAGCTTGTGCTCAGTTTGGACATGTCCTATTTGGTGGGCTCGAAATGCTTAACATGTCTCTGTGCAAAACTTGAGTGAAACTTGAGTTACTATCTCTGGCTGCTGCCATACATTTACAGAAGTGCTTAAAAACACCAACTGTGCTGCTGTTTCTCATGCCAGAACTTTTTTTTTGTCTGACAGTATCAGTGTACGCCATACGACAGCACCAGCGCAAGTTTGGCTTCAAAATTTTCAGTGAAGCCTCAATTTCACAATGACAAGATTGTGAGCTATGATGCCGTTACTTGTTACTGACGGTAACTGCCATGTTGAACATATCTTTACCCCATAATCTTACAAAATCTTACAAAGCCAAAAAGGGAAAACGCTGGTTGTGTAATCAGTCACACTCTGATGGTCATGTTACAGACTCATTTCTCAATATGCACTGTATGTTGTCCAGGAATATTGCATTGTTGCTCTTGTGTTTTCTCTCTCGCTCTCTCTGTATTTTGTCCTGGCTGCACTTATGTAGTCTTGTGTTGTTTTTCTGTGTCTGGACTTTGTGTTTCACTATGGTCCTGGAGGAATGTTGTTTTTTTACACTATGTACTGTGTGTATGGTTGAAATGACAAACATACTTGACTTGACTTGATCAGGCAGAGATGTGCGGTTTTGTTTGTTTGGTTGTTTTTTTTTTATCTACAATGATATAAAATGACAATTTAGGATTATTGACATGGCGTTTCCAGTCAACAGAGCTACAGCTGAGAATTTTCAACAGTTCTTGAATTGCGTGTATCTCACGAATGTCATGTTTTCGGGGCTTTGCCTTCGTGAGTTGTTTTTCCCTACACGCACACACACACACATGGGTGTGTGTAGTTACCTCATTATAGAAGACTGAACTGGTTGCCTGTTAGTTGTGTAGCAAGCATAAATAAATAAATAAATAAATAATAAATACTGTTGACAAAAGCTGTGATTAATGGCAGGGAGAAAGAGATAGATGGGGACATGGCATGTTCATGTAAAACAGACTAGTAATTTCCCCAGGTCATCTACACTTGCTTGTTTTCATTTTTCATGCACATAGGAAAGTGAGTGGAAGACAGAACGGGATGGGGGGGTCATTTGATAAGAGGGAGTGGGCACTGCTGTTAGATTGATGGCCAAGTGCTTGACAAATCCACGGTAAACCAGCGGGTGTTACATCAGCGCACACTGGAACAAGGACAGTTGTGGGGGAGTTTAAATGTACAGTACATCATCTTATTGACCAGCCTATTAGAGTCTATTAATTCTCCTGGACACTGTTCCTAATTTATTGCACAGGAGATTAAAGCAGCAAGACGCTAAAGTAGCTGTAGCTAAAGGATATAGTTGAGGCAGTGCAGACACAGCAATGCCTGCAAGAGAGACCTGCTGTTCTTTATTTAGGCTTTAATATCAGTTCCCAACTCAATGAAGATATCTTTGCATGTGGAGGACATTGCACGGATTGATTTTGACAGTTGTCTGGCCATCTCCATATGTCTGACACCTCATTACTCAAATCAACCATATATCTATCTCTGGATCTCAAGTGGGCTGAGCTGTGGTCTCTGCTCATCGATATTTTCTTAAAGTTTTCCCTACAAGGTGGAAGTCACTCATCGAAATACAGTATAAGGCTGTTAAAGTTCAGATATTCCCAACAGTTGTTCAGTGCAAACTTACAGTGCCCGGCACAATTATTGGCACCCCCGATGATGTCTATAAAGCATTAAAATAGATTATTTTGTGAATAATATCACAATGAAAAAAGGAGAAGAATCCAACCTTTAATTTGAGCACATTTATTCAGTGGGGG
>JBBPCX010000160.1:5644927-5657289 GCA_037974365.1 Hydrocynus forskahlii
GACACACATCACCATCCATGAGTTCAACTGACGAAAAAAAAATTCTTACCTTATCACTCCTAAACACTTTTTGCATAATAATTTGGAACGCAGTGTATTTTATGCGCATCTCGGCCGCATCTCGGGCCAGGCCGTTCTGGACTTTTAGTTTATGAGAGATGCCCATGACGTGACGAATGTTTAGGCAGCTCAAAATCCTGGACAATTCAAAAACCCCGACCGGACGCAATTTCCAGGTCTCAAAAAGAGGACATGTCCGGGGAAAAGAGGACGTCCGGTTAACACTAGCAAATGACAGTTGGATAGCATTTTCACAACTAGCTAGCAAATTAAAGCATAACCATTTCTTGCACCAGTGCCTTTTCCTATCATATAATTATCCCTGTCTAGTTATCTTTCTCATTATGCACAAGTGGAAAGTAGGAAAAGACAAAAGTAGACAGATTTGTAAGTAGTTGCAATGATGTAATAACCTGCTATGCTTAGCTTGCTACCATAGTCTGGCCATCTCAGTAGATGATTCAGTGTTTCATGTTGTTCTTGCATTCCTTAGTGTTACGTTTGTGTTCATTTAGGTAACGGGAGGGTATTTGTTTGAGGTTGGTAATTATCATTATGCTCATTGGAGATGGTAATGCGGTCTTGTTGTTTAATGGGCTATAACAACATGTTTTACAGGCACCAAAAGTCTGAAGTCAATACCTAACAGTAGAACATGCTGATGAATTTAGGATGATTGGGTGTGACACCACATTGCACATTAAATCCTAATATTTATTTACTAAATGGTGACGTAATGGAAATGTAGAAATGCGGGAAGGAGAGATTACTCACCTACCTCTCCCATAACCCTCCACTTTTAAAAAGGTTGATTTGTTCCTGACTAGTAGGCCCTAGTAACAGAAATTCAGGTACAATATAAGGAATCCTATAGTAATGATTTTGTGCTCTGTTAACTCGCTAAATATTTAAATGTTACAGTTAGCTAGGAGTTCAGCACCTTTCATGATCAGAAGTTGTTACTAACTATTAGTACATTGACTATCCCTCACATCCAAAGTTATGGACAGCTGTCACTGATCAAGATGCTTCATTTTTGCACACACCTCTATCGCCATTAATGTTACTCCCTCGCACCAGAGGTTGAGTTTAAAGAGTGCTTCCTAAAAATGAGTCTTAAAACTCGCCATCAATGGGCTTTACTGCTGTCTGGCCTCTCTATTAAACCTTGTCTCTTAAAAATCTTCGCCCCTGTAAGCAGAAGCATAATGAACAGATCCTGTAAGGGCCAGAGTTATTGGAGAGGCAACCTTGCTTCCCTTGTGCTTTAACCCAGATTTCCCAAATTGCACTTTGATTTTATGACGCAGACACACACACTTCTGAAGGGCGTTCAAATAGGACACTGACTGCTGCGCCATGGACTTACCAGGCCGTGTAGCTTTTGGCCTCTAGAAATATTCCCAGTTTATTGTTTGTCATCCTCCCAGACGCACACACACCTTGTTCTTTTCCCTATTTTCCATATTTCAGGCTTATAGACCCCTGGCTGCCCCCTGGGGTCACTATAATTGGACCCTAATTTCCTGAGTGGGAATCGTCTGAGTCCCTTTAATCAACTCCGTTCTCGTAGTGAATTGCGACATGTAAATGGGAACCAAATGTGGATGGCCAAAAAGTCATGACCACCTGATAAGATCAGCAGACACTGACGGACAGAAACGCAGCAGCGTGGACACTAGGAGCCGATCCATTGTTGGGCGAATCTGTGTTGTACTAACAAACATAAATGGCCATGTTCTCTGCAAATATTTTCGTTGGCTAAGGAATTTGTCTGCACATAAACTAAATAGAGATAACTTTCAGCACTGCTGTGTTTTTGAAAACAGCATTCACACTATTGTGAAAATTGTGACTTTTTCTCTCTTTCTCTCTAACCATATAAAGTTAAAGCTTTCTTAACAGCAGGCCTTAAACTGCCCTTTTGTCATGCTTGCTTGCTAATGTGATTGCCCTGTGCTTTGAGGTTTACTGTGCCATTCCCGATCAAATTGATAACATGCCAGCTCAGCTTGTTTTGGCTCCTCACATTTGAAGCGCCTCCATTCTGGCTACAATAGGTCGTCCCCTCCAGCCAGTGTTTTAGCCTTTCCAAAATTAGCATATGATGAAAAGACCTTAATGAGCACACTGCACCACAGTGCTTATCTCAGGAAATGAAATAATCACTGATTTAAAAATCAGATAATTTCAGGGCAGGATTGCAAAAAAACACAAATCTGACCTCCTGTCCTGTGCAGAATCAGTTCAGCGTGTCTCTCTGAGGAAACAACAAAGGTTTTCGCATCCAGCAGCATTCCTGAAAAACATTTCTGGGGCATGTAAGGGTCATTCTAAAAATGGTATCTGTGCAATTAGTTCTTTTTCTGTTTGTAGAGGAAAATATTCACACACAACCAAAATGGTGTCTTAATGACTATGCTTGGTTCTCTTCAGGGAAGCAAGGAAGGGAGTGAGGATATGATGTCACTGACTACAGTACATGGTGGAACCTTTGTATGACAGCAAATTAGAGAGTTATTTCACTGCTGTGCTCAGTTTACTAGAGTCAAATCTCTCTCTGCATCTCGCTCCACACATATGCAATTATAATGCTGTTTTTCTCAAAAATCAGTCCTTTTTGCTGCATGTGTCTCTAATGTGTGGCCAACTGCAAGATCCATCAGCACCTCCTCACTACTGAACACAGATGTGTCATCACTATGTCCATTCCTGCGGTGACTGTGGAGTCTACACTGACCTTCATCCAGAGATGTGCAGAGTAATCTAAAACTAGTTAGAGTGAGTAAAAGCAGTGTTGCATAAATGTAATGACAACTTTCACATTTATGTAATATCAAGTGTAATCAACAAATACAGTGATATCATAACCTTCCCAAGTACTGTCTTCCCCATAGAACTGCTACAGAACTTCTTAGTAACTCCAGCATCTACCAGTTTAGGTTCTTACGTTTAATAGGCTTTATTCTTTTTTTTTTTACAAGCCTTTGTGACTTAAATAAACTGATAAATCTTGAAAATGAGGGTTGTTAGGAAAACGCAAAGCTATCCCACAACTGAACCAACATATACGTAAGGATGAAATTAAACTCAGAAAAGTCATTCAGCAGCTAAATGTGAAAGGATAAATTCTAACTCGCTCTCAAAAATGAAAATGCCAAAAGGGTCCATTTAAGCAGTGCCGTGGAGTTACTGCTTTTGGTTTCCTAAAAGACCTCTCAGTTAAAAGTGGTTATTTCATGGCATCATTCCAAATAACCCTGTTTGGCATCTTTATTTTCTGAGTTCAATCTAGACTTTGCTCATCATTGTAGATGTTCAAAACCATCAAAATTAGATAGAACTCAGCTTCCAGTTGCTGTCCACCTCTGTTGGCATTTATCCAATTGGCGGCTCGCTTCCCAAATCGCTGCTGTTGTGCCCCTCGCTAAATGGAACGACCTGTTTCCAGTGAAAGCCAAGTCAAACATGTTTGACACAATCTACAAGCAACCTTTAAAAAAACATAAAAAACGCTCTTAAAAGTCATTAGAGGAACATTAAAATGCACTGGGCAGCAGGCCTTTGATGCCTCTGCTTATTAGTGAGCGAAGGAGCCATAAAGCAGGGGATGGGAGGAAGGGTGAAGTTGAGGCCCGTGTCTGGGACACAGGTGATTTAGTTTCTCTGAGAAAGAGAGACAGACAGAGAGAGAGAGAGAGAGACACACGTCTGACACATGACTAGGGTCTTCCACAGATCACACCGTCATTAATTAATACCTAAACATTTACGCAATGCATCAAAGATATTAATTAGGCGAGGATGCATGTAAATAAATTTCAAGCCTGTTATATGCATGTTTAAACTAATTAGGCCAGCGGTGCTTATTGAAAACATTACAAGAGGGCCTCCTGCGTGTGTGTTTATGTCCAGCGTAGTGTGGTGTAAATGATTTGGGGAGGTTCACTGAACTGTTTTAAGCCACTGACTGGAAGGAGCTGTAACATGCATGTTGCGGGGAGAGAGAGACAGAGAGACAGAGAGACAGAGAGACTAAGAGAGTGTTGCATGTCCACACCTGAGACCAGCCATCTGCTACAGTAGCTGAGGAAAAAAAGGAAAAAGAAAAGAGAAAAGGAGGCCTGTTTTGACCACTCTCCTTTCTCCCTTTTCTCACTCCATCTATCAGAATGCTTCCACCATCAACAGCTGGCTGTTCCCCCAGGCCAACTTTCTGCTTCGTTAAAGCTCTGGACTCTGACTTTTGGGGCTTTGAGTGTTTTCAAGGCCTCAAGTGAGGCACTGCTGTTGAGCCCTTTGGCTGTGTAATTTGATTTACTTTAGGTGATTTGGGTGAAACAAAATCGAAATGAGTCTACAGTCAGGCGTAGGTCAGCATAACTGGCAGAAACATTTCTTTAATCGATTAAAGTAAGAGGCGTTTGGCACAACAGTGTTTTATTTATCAAGCAGTGCTGGAAACATTGACGTCAGTGACAGACTCCGGCTTATTAACTTTCAGAAGTCATGGTTATCGCTGCCAATAACGAAACCGCATTGTTATTTTCTGTCTGGAGAAATTCAGTGGAAAATGGCGATTCTGAACTTCAATCCATACCTTCTTGGTCTCGGTAAACAGAGAAGGAAATAGAATGAGTTACATTATTAAATTATATTATTTAATACTATTTTATGGCATATTTTTGCAGCATTTTGTTGTGGAAGAAAAAAAAACATCTTAACACCTACATTTTTGTCATTTTTGACTCAAACCTGTTGATACTGGATCAGATGTAAATGCAAGGAATTCTTTAGTTGATTGTGTTGTGGGTGTTATATTCATATAACGGAAAAAAGCTCTGAGGGTTAAACTCCACATCTTTAGAGAACAATCAAATGTGAAGCCCTGGTTGGGACTGTGTTTAATAATAATGATGACTGTCTGCATAAAAGCATAATGAGGTAGCCAGGCAGTGAAGAAGGTGGGTGGGGGGTTAAAGGAGGTCTTTGAATGAACCTTGGCTGTCCTGGAGGCCTTCCGGGGTGCATTCATTTGCAAAACACTCAGGGAATGGGCCATCCATTTCACCCCTGGTCTCCACCAAACCCCCCACTGGAGAGATGCTATCTTATCAACTCAATAATGGCTGTGCATACAAAAAAGGACTTGAGCTCGGCTGGTGCTTCATTTCAAATCTAAGGGGTGTGAGAGAGCCTTTCAGATGGAGAGTGTGTGTGTGTGCGCGCACGTGTGTGTGTGTGTGTGTGTGTGTGTGTGTTTGTGGGGGGGTTAGCCAAGATAAGTGCTGAAAGGGTGACTTGAATGATAGCACCAAAGGCCAAAGCTTTGCCTTGGGATTTACTTATCTGACTGGCAATAAGAAATGCAAACAGCATCCAGTGTGCAGATAAAATAGCACTGTCTTCATTACTCATCTAAAATAATAGAGGGAGAAAAGAAAAGAACAGAGTTGTGAGGAACGTACCACACAAGACTAGACTAGATGTATAGTTGGAGCGACCCAAAGGTAAAACTAAATCATAACCCTTAAAACACTTACTCACAAATCTCTGGGTCAAAGTGAAAATACGATTTGGCTCCACAAGAAGTTCCTTGCGGGGTTTAGAGAGTAAGAGACAATTGTAGAAGGCAGTAATCATCATTTTAGAGGTGTTGCAATATGCATATTGTACTATGTGTTTTTATTGACGCAAAGGGTAGTGGGACAACATGAGCGGTGATTATTTGTAGTGTCTTATTTTGGCCACTGGAAAAAATAAATAAATAAATGAATACATGTTGACATCTCCTGCTTACTTCTATGTGAAAATGAAAATAATGTACTACGGTGCAAAAACCACAGCACATACTGTGACATTTGGGTATTGCATATTTTATTAAAGACCACCTTTGGGTATGTGCACCTTTTTCAGTATGTGCTTTTAACAGAAGTTAGGAGGAAATGTGTTTTGGGATCATGTCTTTTGCAATAACTTTACACAATAAATCGAATGCTGTTAAGGTCTTACCAGTTTTCTTTGTAAAGTGGGTTTTAATTTCTGTTCCAATTTTGGTGACTCTATTATGAAAAGTGAGACCCCTTTTAAAGTCACTGTGGCATGTAATGTTATTTTACTATCACACTTTTAACAGATGTTATGACCACTATGGCCTGTAACAGTAATCACTAAATACACATAATGATCCGACAGCTGCAGAAAAGATTTCAGCAGTAATCCGCCCAACACACTTCAGTAATCTAATAATGGAAAACTTTCAAAATATGTGACAGGCACGTATTTGCTTGGGAACTATTCAGTAAACTCACCAGTTCAGTGTGTGACTAAAAATTATTATTTTATTTACATGCTTTTCTTTTACTGGTAAATTTTTTATCTGAGGTTTTACATGACTTCAAATTGCACAAATAATGGCCTTTTGTTGCCATTTTGCATTGAAATAAGTGTTTACTGTTTGCTGGGACGTTTATCTTTTATCTGGTTCTGTTCTCACGCATTTGCCGATGTAGAAAGATGAATGGATAAAAATCCACACATGAAAAACTAGGTCTCTCTGTCGAATTTCTTAGAATAAAGAAAGAATATTCTTTATCATATTTCTAAGAATCTGACAAACGGCTTGAATCTGATTTTGGAAATGTGAATATACTGTTTACATGACCACTTGAAAAGTCAGATAACTGCTGAAATCCGATCATATTTTATGTATGTAAACACACATTAAGCATATTTTAAGGAATGGTTCGGACAAAAAAAGTAAAATCTACACAATAGTGGTTGTAGTCGATCAGCCAACTTGGGAGTCTAAATTTCACTTCTTTAGTTTCGAGCTAAAGCTACAAGGCTAAAGCAGCAAACAAACACTAGTCATTAGTCATACAAATCTTTTCTGTAAATACACCCCCAAACCTCTCTTAAGCTGTGCAAACCACATACAGCACTTCATTAAGGTAGTGCTGATTTGTGGATGTGGTTTAGGACATAGTATGACTATCTTGAGCTATAATGGTAGTGTACTTAGTTATTTGTGATATGTATGATTATTATACATGGAAGTTTTGTTCGTTGTAATAGCTCACAAGTCATATTGAGTCCTAAACCACATTTATAAAGCCGTTAAAGACACTAGATGTGGTTTCATCAGGGCAAGAGAAGGTTTGGTGGTGAATATTTATGGGATAGATTTTTAGAGTTTTTGAGCAACATTAGCCTTACAATCCCGGCTCTAGATTAAAGAAGCCAAGCTTCAACTCCAAAAGTGTCTTGGCTGGGGTTGGTGGAAAACTGTTAATTTGACTTGATGTTGTTACAGCAGGCCAGACTATTTCATAAATAATGCATGTATTATGGTACCAACATTTGGCTACTAATGGTATCTTATATTTGGATGCCTCTGGTCATTGAAGCCTGGAAGCATTAACTCATTTCCTGAAGAAGTGCAGATCATTGTTATTAGGCATAAAGGCTTTATATTCACAGGCTATTTGATTTGGAATCATCCAGTAGTCTAACATTTTATCACTTTTATCAAAATGGCACCTAAGAGGACAGAGAGAGAAGAGACAGTATTAGGGAAGGACGAGGATGAAACAAGAAGATGGATCAATGGACATAGTAAAGAATGCAGAGAGAGAAGGCAAATTGAAAGGAAGATTATGGAGAGCAGATCCAGACAGGTCTTCTTGACTTGCAAGAATTTTAAACAGCTGTTTAGATCTGACAGTGTTGATGAAACTGTAGAAACAACTGACAAACGTGCTGTCTGGGGAATAATTCCAAAGCCCACGTGTTTGATACCCTTGTTGTGATGTCAGCACTCAAAAGCATTTAAACCTACACTATATGGACAAAAGTATTGGTACACACTTCTTTTTCAGGGTTTGGGCTAGGCCACTTACTTCCAGTGAAAGACAATCTTAATGCTTCAGCAGACCAAGACATTTTGGTCAACGCCATGCTCCCAACTTTGTGGACACAGTTTGTGGAAGAACCTTTTCTATTCCAGCATGACTGTGTCCCAGTACACAAAGCGAACTCCATAAAGACGTGGCTGGAGGAGTTCAGTGTGGAAGAACTTGACTGGCTGCACAGAGCCCTAAACTCAACTCCATTCAACACCTTTGGGATGAACTGGAACAGAGATTGCCACCCAGGCCTTCTCATCCAACGTCAGTGCCTGAGCTCATAAATGCTCAATAGCGTGAATGGGCACAAATTCCTGCAGAAACTACAAAATCTTGTGGAAAGCCTTCCAAGAAGAGTGGAAGCTGTTATAGCTGCAAAGGGGGGACCAACTCCATATTAAAGAATGCAATGCCATTGAAGTCCCTGTTGGAGTAATGGTCCAATGTCCCAATACTTTAGTCCATGTAGAATATTAAAATTACTGCACCTCCAACTTAAATGACCCTCCAACTGGTCTGAAGAGAGGTGATTTAAGTGAAGCTAATTACATATAATAATTAATCAATTCTGCCTTGATTTGAGAGGTGCTATTTAATTGCAGAAAGTGCTAGAGCATAAGCTGGACTCAATATGAGCACATATCGGTTGGCTGTGGGGTCACCTACTTTCCTGAAGCTTCCTGGATCAGTTTGCGAACAGGAAGGAAATACCCCAGAGGAAATCAATTTGGGCCTAATGAAATCAACAGCCATCCAAGCCTCTCCTCATTGCTTAGATACACAGATATAAACAAGGCCTGCAGGTGACAGATAAGATGTACACGAATTAACATCTTTCAAACCTGGGATACCACATACACACACACAGACACACACACACACAAAGTTGTCTATGACTAATACATGCCCCTGCGTATTCACTGTGAGGTACTGCATAATTATTAATTTTACTCTTTTAAATGTGCTTAGTCATATCTTGTGAAGCAGACAAGGTAAACGCAGGCATGACGCCAAGTGAGCGATCAATGGCGGCTCTGTGTGTCCTGTGAAGCAAACGTACAGAGAACAGGCCCAGCATGTGGTCAGCCGCACTCTGCAGCCGAGACCATTAATCTCTCCACAGCCCTCCGCCCCAAACCCATCAAATCATACCACCATCACTAATGTGCAAAGGCCCCATGCATTCTCAGAGACTTTGGGCACAGAATTCTCACTTCTTTTTTTTTCTTCTTCTACTTTTTGATTCTCAATGAGTTTCCGTATGTGTCTACATAAAATTCAGCTCAGGACACTGAATATTAAAAAGTCCTTGAATATCCACCGAATATTAAAAAGTCCTTGAAGGGTGGAAAATGGTCAAAAACTTTTTTTTTTTTGCTTACACTGTTTTGTTTGCAATAATTTAACACATCAAATATATAATTGCACAACTGAACAATCGACAGGTAAAAGTGCTGCAGTGGGAATAATGCCTTACCCGACTCATTTTATCCTCTGGTTTGTGCCTCATTTGCACCCAAACTTTTTCAAATGGTGCTTTGGGCCAAAACATGTTCAATATGTGCTTTTAACATTAGTTTAGAAACAATAACTGTAATGATAAATGACCGAATAAATAAATACTTGATGATTGACAAGATGTTTAACAATGCAAAACAGTATTGTTGCTGTCAGGACAAAATCTTCATTTTTTTAACATTCAACATGAACATTTATAAAAAAGGCAGCTGCCTTTTACATTTTGTCCAAGTTATCATATTGGAGATATGAGATCTAGTACTTACAGAAACAATTACTATAGTACTACAAAATTAGATTTGAAGCAATTATGGGACTTATTTTGCTTAATATTTTCGGTTAAAGTGGGACACCATTCACAGTCATTGTGGCAAGTTCTATAAATGTATTATCCTCAATGTATTACTAAGACCTAGTATGCTGTGACTACTGTGAAAAAAGGGAGATGGTAAGATGAGTCATCCTCATTCTCTACAAGTGAATTCAAGCATGGTGTACACCAAGAAAATTGTACAAGCATGACTGCCTGTCCCCTGTACTGAGAGGGCCAGGTGGTGGTCTAAACTGTATGTCCTTAACAGTCACCAGATATGAACCCAGCTGAACAGAAGATTTCAGAGCAAAGTATTAGAGAGCACTCTCCATCACTATCATAAAAATACCTTTAGGTGTTCCATCCCTTCAGTACATTTGTAGAATCTGTGCCAAGGCATTATGAATCTGTTCTGGCAGCTTGCAATGGCCCAATGTCTTACGATGGTGCTTTATGTTGATGTTCCGTTTAATTAGTCACCTCCCAGTCGTTGTAGATCCCTTGGTGCATTTACCAAAAAGTTGAACACTTCTGTTGAATTCGCCCTGCTTATTTTATCATGTGTATTGTGAGTTATTTCATTATGAGGACTAGTGAAATTACCAAAGTATATGCAGATAGCCATTAAGGTTTATGCAGGCTCATTAAGACTGTACATATTACACTCATTAAGGCTGTACAGATTAAGTTAGCAGAAACAGCTGGCAGCCTTTGAAGCCTCATTCAGCAATCACCTTATAAACAGACCAGTTTTAGTACTGCAGCAAAGGAAGACTGTCTATGGCAGTATTTTCATACATACTTTTTTTTTTTTTTTTCTTACATATTTTTGAACGTAAAATGTAATCAAATGTGCAAATGTTATGACCACAACACCTCTGGGATGAACTGGAATGGAGAAGGTCAGCCAGGCCTTCTCGTCCGATATCAGTGTCTATGTATTTGAATGCAATGTCAATATACTGATTTATAGATATGAATGTAAAACATGGAGTGCAGTCTGGTAACAGAAAAAGTGAGACTTATTTTGTTGTTGTTTTTTTTTATACCCACAGCTTACTTCAAAACAAAACTATTATTTTGACCTTAAGGTTCAGCATACTCGGCTACAGATCCTTCGCAATCGACAACTAACAGAAGTCTGTGCCCCATAGACATTATTTGATGCAAAGTAAGGCTCAGCGAGACCACTGAAGATATTTTCAGTTTCTTCCTGCCTTGGAGGCTTTTTGCATTCAGTCAAGCCTTCAGTAAATGAAAATGCATGCTTGATGGAGTTCAGGCAAGGTGACTGACTTGTCCATTTAAAAAGCACAAAATAATATTAACTGAAAAGACAGATAGTAGGGCAGCTGGCTCTGAAAACCTGACTTTGTGTCCGAACCCTTTTTTTCATATGTGAGTCTTATTGTCACATTTGCAGTGACAAACAGAATATGAATGCTGATATTAAATTCATGTATAAAACATAGTCTGTTATAATGAATACCATCAATAACATCAGTAACACCAGTAACACCACTGACTGTAAAGCCACTGACAAAATGACAAAATAATCGCAAATAATTTAAGTGGTCTGCTTTAATTTTCGAGTCACATTGTACATAGAAACTCTCAAATGTTGCATTCATGTCTTTACTTTTTTTCCTTTTTCATTTAAACTTTCATGAGTAACACTATTAGCATAGGTTTGGTGACTCAAGAAGCTGTCAGTATTTTAGCAGAATTTGACAAAATGTTGAGGTTTTATAGCTCTAATGGCCAAACCTTTCCTCATGATTTAGTTATAAAGCGCAAACAACTTCTTGTTTATCTCTCTAAAATAACAGAGATCAGGGGAAAAAAAATGTAGGTAAGGAGATCATTCCACAGTCAACATCCACACCAAGCAAAACCAAGTTTTATCTCAACAATAAACCAAAAAAAATGAAAATAATCTGAAAATAAAAGTACCCATGGAGCCCCCGGCATTGTGAGCTGCGGTTTTAGGAAGAAATGGAAAACTGCACAGCAGGAACCACGAGTGGAGAAGTGTGTGAAACCTCTGCTTCATTAGAAGTTATTGGTGTAAACAAGCTGAGAAAGAAAGAAAGAAAAAGAAAGAAAAACCACTGTCTCACCAGCACTTTGTCTTACTTTTAAACAGCATGCCTTCATAACAACAGCTGATTTGACACACTAAGTTTTGCCGATGATCGTTTTTCATGAATGTTATGGCCTCATGATGACGCAATGATGCAAAATGGCAAAAATGACCATGAAGCCAATTGTTCAGTTACTTATGGTCCTCCAGAATTGGTTAAATGCATCAACACATCTGTTGAATCTCTAATTCTCACTGTCTGGATATTGTCTGGGTCACAGACCTTAGATAAGGCTTGCAGTAAGGTTCTAAAGATTGTTATGTCCAGTTATTTATGTTGCCCAAGACTGGAAGGCTGTGCTTCCTGGATGATTCAGGCCATATCGTCGCAAATACTCAAATACACACCACCAGTCAAAAGTTTGGACACACCTTCTCATTCAACGATTTCCTTTGTTTTTATTATTGGCTACATTGTAGA
>JBBPCX010000160.1:5661254-5673258 GCA_037974365.1 Hydrocynus forskahlii
CTCTCTCTCTCTCTCTCTCTTTCTTTCTCTCTCTCTTTCTTTCTCTCTCTCTTTCTTTCTCTCTCTCTCTCTATTTCTCTCTCTCTCTGTTTCTCTCTCTCTCTCTCTCTCTCTCTCTCTGTCTCTCTCTCTCTCTCTCTCTCTCTCTCTCTATCTCTCTCTCTGAGGCATTCCATCTGATTATGAGTACTTTGCAATCTGCGACAGTTTGATTGATGCTCCTCCTCCATGAGCAGAATTTTGAGCAGCACCTCCTTGGAGCCCCCAGTTATGCTTCTGCAAGCCCGGTAACCTTGAATTTATGTTGCCACGGCAACGGAACAGGTCATGCATTATGGATTATCATTGAAATTCTACACCACCTACCTAACATAATAATGGAGGCTTGGGACTTAATCAAATCAGCCATTCTCTGTATGTGTGTGTGTGTCTGTGTGTGTGTGTGTGTGTGCTGTGTACAAGCCTGTGTTCATGTGTATACATTTGGATATGTTTGTGCACGAGCAATGCATGTGCTTGGATACAGATATATGCAGTTTTACATGTTTGTCCCACATGTGTACCTTTCTGCATCATTGTATGTGCCTCATGTATGTCTGTGTAAAAGAGAGGGAGCGGGAGCTGCCTGGGACAGAGGCTGGTAGACAGTTAGGGAGCGATGCCATAGAAGAGATGTACTCAACTCCAAACCTCAAATCCAGTTTCTGGTCCTGGATTTTTTTATAGTAATTGGTTACATTGCACTAGGAAAACAATCAGTTATAGTAACAGTTCATTCATCTACCAGTGTTTGCAAAATGGGAACCTGGGTTTGAGGTTGAGGAGCTGAAGACTTCTGCCCTATAAGCACTTTTGGTATGTTAGAGAACCATTTTTTACTAAAGACAGTGTGAGTTAAAAGAGCCTGTTAAATGTTTAAAAATCCCTCGAATTTATACATCTTACAATAATGAAAGTCTTTTCGTAGAATCGTCCGTCCAATGCAATAGCCAATAGATATTTATTTAAATCACATAAAAAAAAGTTCATTATTGTCTACAAAACAGAAACTGATCCTATGAAATCTGTGTATTTTTATGGAGCTGGCTCTAGAAATACATGCCAATTAGCCGTAATATTAAAACCACCACCCTAATTTGGTGTAGGCCCCTGTGCCACCAAAACAGCTCTGACTCATTGAGGCATGGACTCCACAAGACCTCTGAAGGTGTGCTGTGGCATGTAGCACAAAGATGTAAGCAGCAGATAATTTATGCAAGGTTGGGCCTCCATGGAACAGAGTAGTCTGTCCAGCACATCCTACAGATGCTTGATTGCATGAGATCTGCTGAAAGAGTCTACTGCCATTAATAAAAACATTGCAGAACGTTGTCCAGAGCATCCCACTGCCTCTGGCAGCCAGCCTTCTTCTCATAGTTCATCCTAATAGCATCCCATCCCCAGGTTAGGAGTGTACACGTACATGGCTATCCAAGAAAATGTGGACAAGAAAAAGTGACTCATGAGTGCAAGCCACCGTCTTGCATTACTGCATGGTCCAGTTCTGATCCTCATGTGCCCTATTGTAGGAGGTTTCAGCAGTGGACAGAGGTCAGCATGGGTACTATGACTGGTCTGTGGCTGTGCAGTAAGATGTGTTCTGTCAACTTTCTATCACAGCATGAACTTTTTTGCAACAGTAGCCCTTCTGTGAAAGAGGACCAGCCGGCCTAGCCACCGATAGGTGAAGTGAATAACATTGATTATCTCGTTACAGTGGCACCTGTCAATGGGTGTGATATATTACGCAGCAAGTGAACAATTAGTTCTTAAAATGGGCAAGTCTGACATTTTCGACAAGGGTCAAATGGTTAGATGAGTCAGACCATCTTCAAAATGGGAGTGCTATCCATTAGCAACCACATCACACACCTCCGCATCACAAACCACCACACTTAGAAAACCTTTCATTTATTTGTTAAAAAAAGTTTGCTTTTTACTTTCACATTCTTGAGTGTGTTTAAATGTTGATGGCTACTGACTACTACTCAAGCATATCCTTAGCTTCATGCTCCCAGCTTCCATGCTGAGTAAGATTTTGAGTATCTAAACTTCCACTTCACAGTACTTTTTTTTACACCCATGGTGAATTGAATGGTTGATACAGTTATGTTGCCCAGGTATCCATATATTAAGAGTTTTCCAGTTTCAGCCCAGGGGTACCTATTTACAGGCTACCTTCACGGGTTCACGTCCTGACCTATATTCACAAACACACAGACAGATGTGATTTCTGCTCCTTCAAAACCATGGTTTACCCAAAACCGCACTTAATAACACTGCACTGCATATTGAGACAAAACTTGTGTAAGAAGCTGAGTCGCTACTTTCAGTCCAGTCGATATGGCTATGACAAAACTGCAGATTCACACATCCAGTTCTGATCACTCAATCGGCGCTTAATGGCAGTAATTATTTCAGTGTGCTTTAGTGTACTGTATTGAGTTTCTTACAGTGGGCTCAATCTTCCTCGGCTGGGTCTAAATTAACACAGCAAATCAATGTGAAAAGAACAATGGGGCTGCGCTGTCTGTCATTGGAAAGCCTCTATTGTTTTGTTTCTTTAATGACAAGGAATCAAGCGGTGGGCTTGAATACAGCAGCGAGATGTTCCAGAACGCAAAGACAAAAGACACAGCAGCCATTACTTTGTAATTAGGAGCTAGAGGCTGTCTGACAGCACATGATGAAGTAACACCTCACAACCAGTCCTGCAGCCTTTTCATTTTAAACACCCTGCATAACTTAGAGAGCTGAGCCTTTTATAAAATATCAGGGGCAGAGGTGGGCAAATTCACCCTCTGAACAGACATTCCACTCCAGATTTGTTATTCCTTTCCATTAATCAGCAAATATATTCCGGACTTCACTGAACAAAAGTCTGACTTTGAGCGCTTTTGGCTGCACTGGCTGTTTGCTTTTTAATGCTTTGGGAAGCATTCAACTCCTTAACCAGGCTGCATGTTGTTATTTTGATTGTACACAATGCTCAGGTAAGAACAAGGCCTTGTTTAAGGTAATAATGGTAAACAAAACAGGCAGGTCAGACACAGAGGAGATGGAGCATGAGCACATGTGGCTGATTAAGCTGCTGCATCTGTTGCTGTCAACAAGGAACGTTCAGTGACTTTACATCGGAGAGGCCAGTGAGTTTTGTGAAGACGCGATTCTTGTCGAGTTAATGGTATGTTTACTAAGGGGGCCAGTGGCACTGTATTCTGTAACTCTATACTGACTACCACGCTAGACTGAGCTCCTTACTTATTCATACTGACAGTCATGGATTCCTATTCTTTTGAGAGAATCTTGGATATTCAAGGGTTTATCCTTCTTCCCACTGATTGGGCTCATATTATTCTTTTTTTTTTCCTTATCATTTGTTACTGTATGTTCATTGGTCCTTAGCGTAACTCATGTTGTTTGTCATTGTGTTATCATTTTGCTGTACTGTGTTGACCACAGGATGATCGGGTCCTTTTTTTTGAGACTTGGTTCCTCTGAGAGTTTCTTATTCAAGTTTCTCCTTGACACTGTCACCCTTGGCTTAGGGGCCTGAACCCGGATTTCTATAAAACTGTCTTGTGAAAATGTCCGTTGTAAAAATAAATAAATAAAGAAATACATTTGAATGGCATTGAATTTGAATTGACCTGTAAAACATTTACAGACCAATAATTCTGGTGCTCGTAACCACACTGAAGCACCCATCATTCCATGGTATTAGCAATAAATATTGAAGTATTTATTTTATGGATTATGACAATGACATACATTTTATGTCTGTAAAATGAAAACAGTAACTGCATCATAACAACCTCCTTTAAAGTCTGGGTTAAGTGCTTTAATGCAACTGGCTCTCGAGAGATGCTCTATTGATGCTATTTGCACCCTGGTCCAAATAGACATGTGTGTTATTTATAACTGGGTGTATAACAGTATAAGCTATTTACATCCAGGTCTAAACAGAAACGGATGCTATTTTCATACATGCCTGCTTATGTAGTTTTCTCCTATATGCCACTCACTAAATTATTCTTCTTATATAGAGCTGTGTATACTTATTGACCACTGCAAGAATATGCAGAATATTTTAAGGCAGTGGTTTTTAAGGTGAACCTGCTTAGCAAAACCCCCAAAATATTTTGCACTTATCTTCATTTGTCTCAGATCATTAGATCTTGAAATAACCATAAGAAATTTTGGTTGGCTTATAAATGAAATTTGTCTTAGTGATCAAATTCACGCCTCAACCATCAAAGTCAGACAGCTGTGAGATCCAAAAAATTGTTAAAGAGAAGAAAACAGAAGCCTTTGAGATCAATTGATTTTTTTTTTGCTCCTTATTTCTCCTAAGAGGGGTTTAGGAGAAACAAGTCAGACTTCAGTAATAACCAAATAAGAGGATGATTTGTTTCTGATGAGACAAAGAAAAGACTGCTGTGAGTGGAAAAGTGTTCCTCTGGGTAGTTCTCACTTATTACCCTGAGCTTGACAGATTTGCAAAGCTTATCCTTGCTAACAGTCTCAGAACCACCGATGTAAAAACATAAAGAGCAAGCTGTCAAAAAAGTTATCTAGTGGTTACCTAATGTTACCTTGAACTTTTACACAAGCTCAGTTCACCAGAGCCACCACTAAAAAAAACATAACTGGCAAGAAAGTTAGATAATGCTGGCTCAGACACTATATGGACAAAAGTTTTTGCAAAAGTAAAACCCTGTTTTTCAGGTTTTAGGCGAAGCCCCATACTTCCAGTGAAGGACAATCTTTATGCTTCAGCATATCAAGACATTTTGGACAACGCCATGCTTCCAACTTTGTGAACACAGTTTGGGGAAGAACCTTTTCTATTCCAGCATGACTGTGTCCCAGTGCACAAAGCAAGTTCCATAAAGACATGGCTGGATGAGTTCAGTGTAGAAGAACTTGACTGGCTGCACAGAGCCCGGACCTCAACCCCATCCAACACCTTTGGGATGAACTGGAACAGAGATTGCGAGCCAGACCTTCTCATCCAACATCAGTGCCTGACCTCATATGCACTCTACAGAATGAATGGACACAAATTTCCACAGAAACTCCAGAAACTTGTGGAGTGTCTTCCAAGAAGAGTGGAAGCTGTTATAGCTGCAAAGGGGGGACCAACTTCATATTAAAGTCTATGTATTTGAATGCAATGTCATTGAAGTCCCTGTTGGTCTGACACCCCAATACTTTTGTCCCTATAGCGTAGCTTAGGCCAGAAAATGATATAAAATAGCTTAGGAAAACCCTGCACAAAAAGACTGAAAATGTAACTTGATCTTTGATCAAGAAACACAGAAATATTTGGTCACCCACCACCCTCTCCAGTGCATAAACACACAACACAGAGTGGTACTATATATATATATATATATATATATATATTACATAAGATTAATTGACCTTCTAATCAAATCCTCCCTTTTTTTGCTTACTTGAGATACAAAAATTGCGATATATACTCCATTAAATATCCAAATGAACAAGAAAAAACATCACAGCCCCTTTTTTTTTTTTTTTTTCATTTGGATATTTAATGGAGTATTAAGTGAACAGAGATTAGTAAATTCAGCATTCAGTACAACAGTGTTCTGCATATAGCGTTACTCTACATTCGTGCTGATGAAGATGAGACACAATGGGGTAAAAGCAGTGGAAAATAAATTAGAACAGCGAGGAAATGTGTGTAAAAACACTTGAGAAGAATACAGTGAAGTGCTCCAAAAATGTCGTACACATCGAGCAGATGGGCAGCGTAAAATCCCGACAGGAACTTAGCCAGCATTCGTTTACAGCAGTGATTATACCACATACATAAAAATGATTCTAGTAATCGGACAATGGAAAATAATGAAGAAAAACGTCCAGATTTTTGTGGTCAAACTTTAAATGTCGTCAACAAACATAATCTGAACAGCTGTTAACTAGCCTTTCTTTTATCTGTTAGCAAGTTATAAGTTAGCATTTATCTTTCTTTTTGTTTAAGAAAAGAAGATAGTATGTGTGAGTGGCGGGGGTACACAGCACAGTTAGGTTGGACTAGTCTGAATCATGTAACTTAAAAACGAGTCCCACTCCAGGCTGTTTGGTAAGTAGGGATCAAAGCAGCACCCAGGAAATAGAAGCTGACAGATGCAAATATGTGCTTCTCTGTTTAGGTAGACTTAAATATTACTGTGTAATAAGGTATATATTCAATACCTGACAATGGACTGGTTTGACTATGGGCACCAATTCCCATTAAGTATGTGGGACATACATGGAAGGCAGTCATCATGACATCACTGTGGTTGTGTCTTCTCCAATCTACGTGTTTGCTTTCTTTTGTTTCATACCGTTTTCGGGCAGATAGCTTCTTGTGTGGCTCCGTGTAATCGCCAAATCCGAACAGCAAGTCAGAATGAGAAGAAAAACAGCAATTCACATATTCAATCAAATACAGGGTCCCGTGCAAATTAAAAAATGCTTGGTCAAATGAGCTGCTGGCTGTGACTGAGGGCTACACAATTGACTGTGACAGTTCCCGAGCAGAGCGTGTTAGGGCAGTAATGGTGGAGAGTTAACCAGTGGAGCTGGTGATGGATTTGGCTGTCTGAATCCATTCCTGCAGGAGGAGGGTGCTAACCGGCTCCATGGCTGCTGCATATTCCCCTATAATTAGCAGTGCATTTCTTTTTTGGCCCCTACACAGCATTTGCAAAAAAAAAAAAACCTTTTCCCTAAGCTCTGATAGAATTTTTGGAGGTGCAAATTAAGGTTCTGACATGACAGCTTTGAGATGAGGACTAAAAAAGGAGGACTATGGTACTGAAATGTTGCTAAAACACACACAAAAATCTCACTGAATTGTTTTATCTTTATGCAAGAAAAGGGAAATAAGATGTATTTGTGAAAAGAATTGGAAATGTACTTCAGCCATAGCATTTAGAATTAATTTACAGGCTGGTGAAATGACATAAATATGAATGGCAATAAAAACAGAGGGTTGCACCAAGTGATAGTTCTCTAAATGTAATCTCTGAGTATTGAATCCAGTCCACAAGGATGCAAACAGTGTGGAGTTTTGTAGATCTCAAAGAACAGGTAGTGGGAAATAGCTTACAATTTTAAAAATAATAATGACATAATACATTTTGTTTAATCCTTTTTGAAAAAAAATTACAGAGTGACCACAGGTGGAGCAAAACAAAATGCAAATGAATAAAGAGACCAACAGAAGAATAAAATGTGGCACATCTTATCACCTTTTTTTAAGATAGCCTTCCTGATAGCTGTACCACGGCACCCTATTAAAGCATGTAAACTACTCACATCAAGATCTACCCAAACTAAACCACAGCCTTTCAGGGCTTAGTTCTATCAGCGTCCCACCTAGTAACCTGTCACTGCTCATTCATCTTGTTGCTATCAGAATGCTATCAGAAACAAAGCCAGTGTTCTTATGTGTAGCAAAGGCGTGTAGGTTATGTGTAGCAGAGGCGTGTACGTTTCTATCATAAAAATGCTGAATCTCACCCAACCATTTAAAAAACATTTTGTAACCAAAATGCATGAAATTTGGCCTCAATCTCCCTAACAAGAGAAAGAAATGTCTGTTAAATAAATGACAGTAACATTTAACTGGTAAATAAATGACAGTAACATTTAACTGGTAGATTAATGACACTGAATGAAAGACACTGACTGTATCTCAGCTAGTGGTAAAAAGAGCTGAAACTAAACAGGGTGAAATGGCGTTTAGGCTCTATGCTAGCTGGAACAAACTACCCATCAGTATCAGATCTGCACCAAGTGTCGCTTTAAAAAGCTGCTGAAAACTGCACTATTCTCCTCTGCCTCCTTCTAAACATCAGCACTTCTATTGCACATTTAATCTTCTCTATGTATTCTTTTATTTCTTCAATTATTTTATCTTATTCTTTCTTCTTATTTTTTTTATCCTTTCTGTATAGTACTTTGAATGACCTCTCATGTATGATAATGTTCTAAATAAATAAACTTGACTTTACTTAAATGTGTGTGGTACAGTGTGTTTTAAAGGGTCTCAGACTGTCAGTGGCTTGTAGATTCTGGCGTAAAATTTACAGTGCTTGGGGCTGTAATAATTCAAAGCAGTACTGTAGAGAACACGCTGTAGACCACTCCAGCTCCTGATTAGTGTAAGTTGTTCTATACTCCCCCAGCGTGTTCCTCAGAGAGCTCATCGCTCCAGTGCCCAAAGTAATCTACATCTCTTTTCTGCTCTGAGTTTCTGCTCTGAGTTTGGAGGGACCCAGCACCCCCTTCCCCTCCAGTCGCTCCCAGAAAACCCACAGGACGCTGAAGGCCCAGCACCTTGGCTGGATAAAGCACAGCATAGATGTCCGTCCAGGCCTGGTAATCCCCTCCTTCAGTCCCCTCTGGGCTCCCCCAGGACGGATAGAGGCTCAGTGACAGGCTCAGATCCCACACACCTCCATCTCGCCCTCCATCTCCCTGCTGGCAGCATTGGGGTCAGGGGTGAGGGGAGAGGGGGCTGCCTTCACATTAATGTCTTGATATTGGGCCTCTCTGGATGTGCGGTGATTGATGACCGCTGGTTTAAAGACCGAGATTTTCTTTTTTTTTGCCTTGGGAACCTTGGGAGGCAATGCATTGGCAATGGTTCGTGGTATGAAATGACCAGCAAAACCTTCTGCTAAGCCTCGGAGGAGTATGGGGCTTGAGATTACAGTTTAATATTAGTCTATATTCCACATAAGACAATTATGTACAATTTGTCATAAGAAAATGAGATGATGTAGGGCACCTGGCAAGCCCTCATGCAAAAAAATCCTATTAATGTCCCTCACTAGTGGGAATGTTTCAACTGTATGTCAAGCTGTTGGAGCATTGCAATTTGCAAGGCTCAAGCAGACAGTGTACAGCACAGTCAACGGGTTCTGTATTGCAGATGGGTAATTTTCTTATGTATGAGTGTATTTTGGCACTGGCCTATTTGTCAAACACGATGTTCCCATTATTTATGCAGCCATGACAAACAAAACTCGTTGGCACAGTGTCGAAAATGCCCTGGCATCGCAGGCCTTCATTAATTGGTCACACTGAACCCACTGAGCACTAAAAATACATCCACAGCACGCCATGGCAGACAAGAAACCAAATGGAGACGCTTAATCGCTAACATTTGCTCTGCCAGTTTCATGACTGCGCATGCAGCCGCTCGTTGCATTTTCAATTCATAAAAAAAAAAAATCTCTGGGACCTGAGAACATATGCTTTAGTGCTTTAGTGAATTCCAACAAGGCAATAATTTGTGACATGGTTATGAAATTGATGCCACGCAGCCCCAGATTTGCCATGAAACCAAGGGTTATTTTTACAAGCTGAGGGTTGTGCGTTAAAAAAAACCAGAGTGAAACCGAAGTCTAGTGTGGGAGGGCATTTCACACAGATATTATGAGACATTTAACTGGACATTTGCATTTGTAAAAGTGTCAGGATTCATCATTGTAGGGAAGGTAATCCTCTGAGGGTCAGGGGTCTGACCGCCTGCTCCAGCCTCAGATTTGAAAATGGCTTCAAACACAGTAAATATTCATCAAACAGCTAATTACATGCGCCTAAATTGTTTGGGTTAGAAAAGACTTTGTGGTCAGCATGTAAGATTCTGATGAGCCTGTGGCCGCAATTAAACTAATGGCTCTTCCAGCTTTAGTTACCGATTCCATAATGACTTTAGAAGTACGGCGAGTTTGTATCTTGTAATCAAAAACTGAACATAGTTTCTTTTAATTAATACATTAAAAACAAATGATACCAAAACACTACCATAAATGTCTGTGACTTTAGGTTATTGGAGCTGGTCCCATGGCTTTTTGGTCCTGATATTTGTGTGGCTGTTGTAAACGCCACACAAAAATGAAAACAATTATTGAAAAGTGAATTTTTACAGGCATTAATTCCGTTTACCAAACATCTTGCTGTTTAGATTTCTAGACTTTTAATGGACTCCAGAGATGCTGTACCTACACATTTGTCTTTTCCCTGAGGTCTGTTTATGAAGATTGTGTGGGGTTTTCCATAAAGTGGTTATAATTCATTTTTACATGTTCTGACTCTTTAATCTTCACTGCCTTATCTCTTAGTATTAAACATGTGTTTTTATTACTGTGCCTTTGAGACTGATCTATGTGAAAGAAGAGAACTACCCTGTTAAAGGAGTTTCATGAGATATACGATACTAAGAAATTCTTCCTCATCACATATAACAGGTCACCTTTTTATTTGTGTTGTAGTGTTTAAGGTGTTTATGACTTAATTAATAACCGTTAACAAACTTTTTTTTTTCATAATTATATTGTCTTATTATGAAATGGTATTTTATTTGAAAAAGGATAGGTTTTCTGTGACATGGCTATTTTAATAGGATACACCAAAACATTTATTTCTCTCATCTTACCAGTTTCTACACTTCATATATGTGTAACAGCTGGATGGTCTCTGTTTCCAATTAGCCCTGGCACTGGCCGTCTCTGTCCAGACTGAAAGGAGATGGGTGCCACAGGCTGTGGTTATCTGGTGGGTGACAGGGGCCTGGCGCTGAGCGTGCTCAGCTGGCACACACTCTGAGCGAGGAGGTGGCATGGCCCCCCCTCTCGGCCGTGTGCCGGTGCACGTGTGCCAGCTGTACACCCAGACATGGAAATGTCCCAGCACCCCTTACAGTAATAATGGAGACACATCACACACTGCTACAGCACAAAGTCCACAGATCAGAGAGGACCCTGCAGGGTTTCAAGACTTTCAGTCTAGCAGCAATGTAAAGCCAGTTCTAAAATCCCCTGCTAGGACCCTGGCTGGAAGAATCAGTAGTGATCTGATTTGATAGGGTGCGGCTTAAGTAATAACAAAAAAGGTTCAAACGTTTGTTTTTAAAAACCTGAATCAGTGGTGTAACTAAAACCTTCTGGACCCTGGTGTAGAAACAATTTAATGGCCCCCCATAAGAAAATGGCTGGTTTAAAAATGTAATTTACAGGTTTACTCAATGTTGTTATGCTACTCAGACAAGGCTACTCAACCCAAGAGTATCTGATACTAACCTAAGTGTTTACCTTAAACAGCCTATATTAACTGCAACAATAACATGTTTTCTCTCTGATTTGACTGAACTCAGACATCAGGGTGTGCTGCGGGTGTACAATTGTCTCCGATTCTGTCTGTGTCTCAGATTCTGTATGGGGGTATACAGATCTATGTGCCAGAATACTGATATTTTTATATGTTGCAGTGATCTATTGAAGATCATTTTACTGAAGTTATGAGAAGCCAGATTTTAAACTATGTTTTAAAATGGATGGAGAAGCACTTCCAAATGTTTTTGAGGAAAGTATTTGAGGCCAGAGGAAAGGCACAGGAAAAAAAAAAAATCAAAACAGCAGCAATGGGAAAACAGCTACTCCCCACACACACACACACACACTCAGGTACATAAACACACCTACACACACACACACACACACACACATGCAAACCGAGCAGACTCCCCTTGCTTACTGACACACGACACTTTTCTTTTGCCAGATCAAGAAAAGTAGGTAGTTGAGGAAGAGCCTAAGGAGTGTGTGTGTGTGTGTGTATGTGTGTGTGTGTGTGTATGTGTGTGTGTGTGTGTGTGTGTGTGTGTGTGTGCGAGAGAGAGAGAGAGAGAGAGAGAGAGAGAGAGAGAGAAAACCACAAGGCCTCCTTTATCTCTCTCTCAATTGTACAAACATGGCTTGCCCCCAGCGAGTCCCCACTCTTATGGGTGTGGTTAACCTCTCGGGGTTAGCGACCACTCTCTAATAAACAGCCTGCTCACAAAAGACAGGCCAGAAGGGCTGGAAAGAGGGAGAGGGAGAGAGAGAGAGAGAGAGAGAGAGAGAGAGAGAGAGAGGGGGAAGAAAAAGAGAAAGGGGGG
>JBBPCX010000160.1:5679603-5722192 GCA_037974365.1 Hydrocynus forskahlii
CCTGACCTCAACCCCATCCAGCACCTTTGGGATGAACTGGAACAGAGATTGTGAGTCAGACCTTCTCATCCAACATCAGTGCCTGACATCATAAATGCTGTACAGAATGAATGGTCACAAATTCCCACAGAAACTCCAAAATCTTACTGGAAAGCCTTCCAATAAGAGTGGAAGCTGTTATAGCTGCAAATGGGGACCAGCTCCACATTATAGTTTATGCATTTAAATGTAATGTCATTACTGATGTATATGGTGCATATAGTATATGTTTATTAATGTTTTCAAACTATGAAGCCATAGTAGACTATGTTAATAATTTTCTCTCAGTTGTTTCTGTGTTATGTCTTTGAACAACATCTCAGTTTAACTCACTATAGTGATTTACACCATATTCAGTGTCTTCTCTTACATTAACTGTAAATGCAATCCATTTTGCACTTAGGTAGAAGAGTGACTTTCATCTCAAAAGCATTTGGTTATATTGCTAAAGTCTCCTTGGGACCCCTGCTTTGGTTATTTGCTATGAACTCACTTCACTGTAAAATCTACTGCTTTGTTCAATCAACACTCATTCATATCCAAACGTGCCAACCAAACACGCTTTCTTTCCCCAGTGAGGCATTTTGTGATCAGTTAAACAGGTATGGATGGTTAATTTTAAGTGATATGAAAATTACTCCTACATACGAGTAAGACCAACTGTGCTTATTAGATTCAATTTCATTTTATTCTGCTACCTGTGTAATGTTTTATGCTACAGTCTTAAGCGTTGTGAGTTGTGGGACGTCTAATTGACCTTGGCTTGATTTTCAAATACAGTTTATTCAGGACCGTTCAAAAGCCCTTGAGAGCTACTGCTAGTGAATGTTAAATGTAACCTTATCCAATAAGCTGTTTTCTCTTTTTTTCCTGAAAAGCCAGGCAGACACATGAAGACTCACTGTGAGTGCAGCTGTCCCATTATACATAACAAACCCATGACCCCCATCAACCCCCAACAGGTACACTATATGGACAAAAGTATTGGGATGCACCAGTTTTTCAGGATTTGGGCAAGCTCCCTCACTTCCAGTGAAGGACAATCTTAATGCTTCAGCATACCACAACATTTTGGACAATGCCATACTTCCATGGGGAAGAACCTTTTCTATTCCAGCATGACTGTGTCCCAGTGCACAAAGCAAGCTCCATAAAGACATGGCTAAATCAGTTTTCTGAGGAAGAACTTGACTGGTCCACCCAGAGCCCTGACCTCAACCCCATCCAGCACCTTTGGGATGAACTGGAACGGAGATTGTGAGCCAGGCCTTCTCGTTCAACATCAGTACCTGACCTCATAAATGCTGTACAGAATGAATGGGCACAAATTCCCACAGAAACTCCAAAATCTTGTGGAAAGTCTTCCAAGAGGAGTGGAAGCTGTTATAGCTGCAAAGGGGGACCAACTCCAAATTAAAGTCTATGTATTTTAATGTCATTCAAGTCCCTGTTGGTGTAATGGCCTAGCGTCCCAATACTTTTGTCCATATGGTGTACCATTCACATTTAAATGATGAACATGGAATTAGCGAAGGTGAAAAGGAAACTTGTACCAACAACCTGGAAAGAGGTTCTTGCTGCTCAGTGACAGAGAAAAAACAATTCCAGTCTAAGAGCCCTATACCAACCCAGCTGTGGCTGTTTTAGTAACTAACTCAGAAGCCAAAAAAATCTCAACCAAATTTAAAATCTCATCTCAACCCTCCATCCCATCCTCATCCTCACCCTACGTCTAACTATAAATGTGCATGTGTGAAACGTCTAACCAAGTCTAACCAAACCTCTAAAGCCTTTGGTTTTAATTGGCATCTTAGCAGTAATTAGATTCATAAGGACTTCATTACACAAAAGAGGTGTCACTCATATGCAGTGTAAATCTCCCTGTTTGCTTGTTTGTCACTCCAGACAGTTTGTCTAGCCACAGCTCGCTTGTTTATATGAACGCTCTGGGGGCCTCACATGCAACGTGATGCCAATCAGAAATGGACGTGTGAACATACTTTTGAATTAAGCAGGATTATAACCTGAATACATTAAGTGCTAGTTTGGCAGATTTACTTGATTTCCCCTTTAGCTCAAATGTAATCAATAAAACAAGACGTAGCTGGTGTTCAAAGTTTGCTTCATTAGTTTTGCACTGAATGTTCGAGGCCAATGTAGTAATGGAGGCTTATAACAACCCAATAAAATGGCACACACTCCATCCATGTGTCATTAATTGTTCTGTAATCTCAAATTAATGTGGCCTCAGTCAAAGACAGTAGTCACATAGCTACTGACAGTTGTAGTAGTCATCGTCTGTGCATCGTCATTTTTTACAGATGCAGTATGGCATGCAGTGTCAGAAACCACAACCAGGACCATATGAATCACTTAACAACTTGATATAGTTTAAGGCATGTATGTACTGCTTTAGGCAATAATGCCAACTACAGACTATTATTTTCATCGTTTCCTCTACTTATTATTTACATTAATTCTGTGGCTCCTGTGGAAAACTACAAAAGGCATGCTTTAGGCCCTAAACTGTCTTGGCTGCTTAGCAACATTTGGAGTAAAGAGAATTTGTGCAAGGGTCTGATTTATTGCCAAATTATTATTTAAGAAAGAAACCTGCTATTAGCAGTAAATGCAGGATGTTTAGTCTTTTTTGCCCTCTAAGTCCTGTCTGTCTCCCTCTCTCTCTCTCTCTCTCTCTCTCTCTGTCTATCTCTTGCTCTCTCCCTCTCTCTCTCTCCCTCTCTGTCTGTCTCTCTCTCTCTGTCTATCTGTCTCTCTCTCTCTCGCTCTCTCACTCTCACTCTCTCTGTCTATCTGTGTGTCTCTCTCTCATTCCACCCTCCTTCTCTCTGTCTCTTTCTCGCTCTCTATCTGTGTCTCTCTCTCACTCCCCCCTTTCTCTCTCTCTCTCTCTCTCTCTCTCTCTCTCTCTTTCTCTCTCTCGCTCCCTCTGTCTTGAAACCTTGAAGCTCTGTTCATTGCATATCTTGCTCCCTGCTGGAATGGCATGCAGGAAGCTTCCAGGAAGATAGACCTGTATTTCTGTATTTCTGCAGGTTATAATCACTTTTGGCATGCAGACAGTGAGCCGTTGAGCACATATTGATCCACAGAGGAGGGAAGAAAAGATCTCTCAGCTCTTCCAGACAGCAGACTGCCTGGGTATGACTAGCCAGTCCATTCATACACGCCACTGACTGACCTATTTTAGAAGTTACTTGCAGGGAGCACTAAGGACAAGGAGGTGGAAAAACTTTATCTGGTCTCTTGTCTTCCACAATAGGCAGAACAGGCCAGATGCACTGCGAAATAGAAACAAACTGTTGCGAGAACTCAAAATATCAAGGCAACATGTTAAAAAACACGACTGGTTAGCTTTAAAAATCAAGAAACTGATTGCCTGAAAATTTTTTTAAAGGAATTTATCTGATAGTTATGTTTAGTGACTTGTTTGTTTAACAAGGATACTTTGGGTAAGTAATACTGGTCCATAAATTTCGGTTTTTAGTTTTAATGACTGAACCAGGATTACCCAAGTTCCCAATCTTTTTTTAGAGGATAGTTTTCCTGATTTTCTTTAAGTAAACTTGTCAGGTTTTATGCTAAGATGCATTAAGATTGTTGGGCTTTCTTAACTTTGAGGCTTATCATATTACAGAGGTAACTAATATAATGTTAGAATTCCCTTCACAAGCAAGCAGGCACTCAAACCTGAGACTGCTAGGTGGAGGATAGCAGTACTACCCCCCACAGCAGACTATACTCTGGCGAGAAGGGTCATGTTACCATTGCCACTTTCACTGAACACATACAATGTCTGTACAATTTAAGAGAGTTTTGGTAATTTTTAGAAACTACTTGCGCGTGCGTATGTGTGTTATTCTTTAATTATTCTTTATGTAATTATTCGCAAATTGAGGCGTTCCCTTGCTGTTCCGTAGACTGTGTTTTGTACAGTATTATGGGTAACACCTATGCTCTCCACCCAAACAGCTGGGGTTTGATTTCCTGTTCAAACAAGCACATCATGCTGTACCAATTTGCTTCTCTGGGAAAGACCTCAAACACTATGTTAGTTAACTCTGTAACATAATTAGACTGGAAGTCCTTCTGAAAAGAGTCTCTGCAAAATGCTGTAAATGTAAGTTAGATCAAATTCCCACCTACACTATTTGGACAAAAGTATTGGGACACACCTGTTTTCCAGGATTTGGGCTAGGCCCCATACTTCCAGTGAAGGACCATCTTAATGCTTCAGCAGACCATGACCTTTTGGACAACACAGTCCTTATAACTTTGTGGACACAATTAGGGGAAGAAACTTTTCTGTTCCAGCGTGACTGTGCCCCAGTGCACAAAGCAAGGTCCATAAAGACACGGTTGAATAAATTCGGCCTGAACAGAATTCTGGCCAGGACAGAGCCCTGACCTCAGCCCCATCTAATACCTTTGGGATGAACTGAAACGGAGATTGTGAGCCAGGACTTCTTGTCCAGCATCAGTGCCTAACCTCATAAATGCTTTACAAAATGAATGGGCACAAATTCCCACAGAAACTCCAAAATCTTGTGGAAAGCCTTCCAAGAAGAGTAAACAGGGACCAACTTCATATTAAAGTCTATGAATTTGAAAGCAATTTTATTAAAGTCCCTGTTGGTGTAATTGCCATGCGTCCCAGTGATTTTGTCCATATAGTGTAATTTTTGCAGTGTGGGCTCAGTTAACCCACAGAACCCACTGAGCTACAGTATAAATACAGACATATTATTCAGTTACCACTAGAAAATATTTAGCGACCACTGCTCTATAAGTGTGAAGAACTGAAGTGTAGGCTCACAGGTTTTATCAGGCATGGTTAGTCACTCACCAAATAATTTATCTGGACGGTTTATTAGTAGCCAGACCTTTGTCAGACCTCTGTCTACTATCTTTGTTCAAATCACACATACGTCCCTACATTTTAAATTGGACCACCCACTAATACATGTCATTAAAATGTTTTTAAAAATGCCATTGATGAGCTATTATTGTCTTCTTTATCACCAATACACACATTTGAGCTCCTGTGCAAACATGCTAATGATGAGATTGACTTAATTAAGAGCTATTCACAGCGGCCATGCTGCTCATTATCTCCTGTTTAGGATTTGCTCCCCTCCTGTGCCCAGCAAAAATTACCCAGACTTCACCTAGGGCTGTGGAGATTAGAAGTAAACAAAACGGAAAGTAATAAAAACACTGGACAGACTGCAGTTGTGATAACATCACTTAACTGCATGATGATGGGTTTTGACTATCATGTCATTGCATGTTATCGCATGCAGATATGAACAATATATTGTATAGTAATAATAACAAAACATATATTTTAAATAGGGAAAAATTGGCTTTCAATTCATAAAGTAAGGACACTTTTTATTTTGAATGTTTCCTATAGATTAGATGCTCAAATGGTTAACAGACTTTAATTTTTCTGGTTGATTTTCAACAGTGTTCAGGTTGGGTTTTATAGTTAGGTTCAGGTAATGAGTTGAAATTCAGGTTTAGTTTAGTTTTTGGTTGAGGAATAGGCATTTTTTCATTCATTTGCATGTTACTGATGTTTACTTTGCATTACTTACTTTACCTTTCTGTGTGGAGTTTGCATTTTCTCCCCATGTTTGTGAGCCTGAGGTCCAAAGACATGCACGTCAAGTGAATTGGAAAGGCAAAATTGTCACTAGGTGTGTGAATGCGTTTGTTTGTGTCTCTGCCCTGTTATGGACAGCTGATCCCGTCCAAGGTTTTTTAACTGTATAATAGCTGTGAGAAGGGCTTCGGCACCCTCCACGACCCCGTTTAAGGATAACTGGCTCGTGTAATGAATGAAATGAATGATGTGTACTTAAATGCAGTGGTGCTCCATGGCTATTGGAGCTCGATCTGAATTTCACATCATAAATATTGACATTTGGTTTTACCCACAAGGAAAAAATACACCTCTGTCTGATAGCCTCTCTATGGTATTTCAATAGCATTTGAGCGCTAGGCTACTGGCAGTGCACATTTTCTGGCTCGATTTACCACATCTGAAGATTGTAAAAGCCATTCAATGTTTTGTTTGATGTTTGGAACAAACATATTAACATTTTTAATATGTTATGAGGGGTACTGTGGTACTTGCTGCAAGTTTTACATACAGAACAGTTCTACTGAATGAAAAATGACATGAAAGACAGATAAACATTACATGCTTTTTTTTAATTTCCAGAAATCGGTAGCCTAGCCAATGAAGAATAAGAATTATGAAGCTATGAAAGCCTAGAAGGCCCTGAGGGTCCCTCTCTAGTCCTCTGAAACTACATTGGATTCTCAAAATCAGGTTTTACTGACCTTTCCCCTCCTCATGCCCAAACATTGTAAAAGGGGAGAGAGTGTGTACAAAAAATAATAATAATACAAAATAGATAACAAGCCTTTGTATTTGGAAAACTGAAATTTGTGATTACATTCATGCTCATTTATATGTAAGGGACACCTCTAATGAGGACTGTCACAATGAAAACTCTCTAGTAGCAAAAATCCCACCAGTGCAAAAAATAGAAGAAAGGTAAACATTGGAAAGATGCAAAGAGGCAATTCAGACTTTGAGAGCAGCTGTGGTTGACATTAACAAAGCCCTTCAAACACTTTTCTGTCTCAGTCTTGGCCATTATTAAGAATTGCCAATGCTTATGCAGCAGCCTGCAGACCCAGGCTGGGTCACGCTTTGGTAATGATGGAGCTTTAGAGGCCCGGCTAAGTCTCAGGCTTCTTAACCGGATTATCAGGCCCATGCACACACGCAGACAGAGAAATATTCATTAGGGACCCACTGAGAGAGCAGATAAAACACCGGACAGCTGCAGCACGGAGTCTGCTCCACGGCTACGTGCGTGAAATGCAGACATTAGCATGAGAAAAAAGCCTCCTCCAGCCCCTTCGGCCTGCGTTTTCAGCATTAGACTGCTGCTCGCTCCCTCACATGTAAACTGCTGGTGCTTCCTGGATGTAGCATTGTTAAAGCCAGCTCTGCCTAGTCCCTTCCTAATTACTGTAAATGATCTACTTTACTGTGACCTGGAGGCTGGAGAGGTCATAATCCATGTGTTGTATTGCAGATGGACTAAATGGCTTGCAGACGACACAGAAACCCTGGAACAGCGCCATTAGCTGCGTAATCAACATCATCCTTTCATTGAACAAAGTATATTTCTACATATATTTGTACATGCTATCAGATATCCTGAAATCAATTTGCAGGTTTGCCTAATTTTCTTAAGCCTGCCTTGGTCTAATTACATGAATTTATTGCTTTCCCTTTATTGCAACAGAGTCAAATACACTGACGGCCCATTTACGTTGAATGATCTTCCATTTAATGACCTTTAACACAAATGCACTTAATATCTGCTGATGCACATTAAAAAAGCCTCCTTGCCATCCATTTTGTTTGACACATTCCATTCCCCCATCACTTACCAAGCCCTTCCCAAAGGAGAACTTAGTCCAAGGGTCTTTCTTAACATACCTGCAAACAAGCTTGTGTTGTTATTTTTCATAATTTCGTGGCGCGTTCAGTCAATCTCAGTGACCGTAATGGTAAATGGATGCTTTTAGTGGGAGGTGGAGGTTTGTTTTGGTCGTAGCTGTTAAATTAATCATGGGGTTTGTGTGGCTTGTGTGGGTTCGTGTGCCCGCGTAATCCGCAAGCAGCATTCATTTGAAGCGGCGCGATGCTTGCGTTTTCTGTCTGTCGCATCTGTAAATGTCATAAAACATAAATTATATCCGGCAGCAGTGAGAGGGCTCTTGACATTTCACGCCAGTTGGAGTTCTTGGCACAAACCATGACACCGGCCCCATTTTCTGCTCCTTTAGCGTGTTACTGCAGCCCTGTGGCTTTCGCTCTCCACTGTGCTTGTATCAGTGACTGACGGACTAAAATGCAGGGAAAAATACCTTATCTAATCCATCTGCAAAACGTGCTTCAACTCTGCAGATGATATGGAAACCTACAGAGGATTTGATGATAATGAATCCAATTATCTCTAGTGATTATGGCCGGGCTCTGAGTTTTCGAAGATAGCCTGAAATGAGTGACAACACTAAATCTGCCTCAATTCAAAATGGTTTCACTGATAATTCACTGAAAGTGTCTCTGTGTTCAAAACTTCTCTTGCGATACCCACACTCGTGGTAGGCTAATTAATGTTATCAAAATGTTCATTTTTCATATATTTTCTCAATTCAAGGGGATGTTAAAGGCTGAGATGAGATGAGAACCACAGTGTCTGTTCATACAGTGAATTCCCCTGGACTGATGCCAGCTGCAAGATTAACTACTGGGAATCAATAGCAGAAGAGTCTGCTTTATGGCTAGAAACAGACACCAGGAAGTTGGAGAGGTCAGCAGTGGGTCATTATGGACAGCCATGAGCCATGCTGCTCTTTACACAAGAAGATGACCTTACAATGAGCAATTCAGTTGCAATTGTTTGAAAAAAAAAAAAAATACAGCAATCTAGCATCTAGCTAATGTCCAGTGGCTGCACACACTGCAGGGAATATTTGAGATTGGTTTTTGCGTTCAACCGACATGTTTACAACTGTTTGCTTACAATTTTGTTTGCAATAGCTACATTTCCAGATGAAGCAGTTTACTGAACTGATCATAAATTTATTCCTAAGTACTACCATAGTGTCCTTTGCTATGACATGTAAAGACCAAATTATTGACACACATCAACTGACAATTCACACACCAACGTGTCACCAAGGTATCACCACGTTAACACATTTAAGTGAACAGATACGTGGATGAAAGTTATATACTGCAGGATGTGTACTGTGGTAACTTCTGTAATATCACCTAGCCAAACCCCTTGGCTGACAAGACTGATGTACCCACCACTGAGTAATGACATTTAGCTCTGCTCATTTTGTTTTATGGGCAGCCAACCATTTCTGATGTGCCTGAAACGTATTCTAATAGTTCTACTGGGAAACAGAGATGGCACGATTGAGAAGGAGGATTGTGTTAGGCAAGGGTGTTCGTCTGTTAGCTTTGGTGTGTGCATGTTGATTGGCTAACTTAAAAGCCATTGTAATACTGCTAGTCCTACACAAAAAGTCCAGCTGAGATTAGAGATTAGAAACGTGATCCCACCAGCATTACACCTGATGACCACTTTAATCTTACAATGACAGCTTCCTAAATAGTTGCTGACCTTGACCTTTGGTTCTAGCAAAAAACTGTTAATTAATATGTAAATGTTTAAAAGTTTGATTTGTAAATGTTTAAAACACTTCTCATTTACAAAAAAAATGGCTCCCCTGAGAGCTTGTGTCCTTCATTTTCCATGTGTTTTATGTATTTCCACATGGTTCCACGTGAGTTTCACATGGTTTGTTTAGAGAAAATAGTCAAAATTCCTTTTTACATGACCATGTTAACTCCTTTTAACCCTTGGAATAAAAGAGTGTGTGTTTTTGTTACTGTGCCTTTAAGACTGACATATGTAAAAGAGCTACATTCTGATTGACTGAGCTGTATCGTGTCCACTTCAAAAGCAACTTTGCTTATAACATCAGTGTGAACGGGCAGGGCTTAACTGCTGAATGGGTAGATATGTACAAATGTATTCATTTTTTGTGACATGATTAAAACAATTCAATCAAAACAGGCTCAGTTTTTATACTTGGACTATAGCATGGAATAAACAGTGCACTTTGAAACATTTCTAGTGTCTGCTCTAAATCAATCTTCTGTTAGGCTGTAATAAACACCCCACTGACAGCTTCTATGGGGAACCAAAATTCCCTATGAGGAACATTAGGTATAATGTTCAGATTGTACAATGTTTGGGTCACCAAGGCCAGTCTTTTGAGTATTTTCTCATTTGCACAGGTCAGAGGACCTGAAGCATGTCTGGAAGCATGAAGTGACCATAATGTGACACATATATCTGATCATTATGTGAGACATTTAGAATTGATCTCTATTATTTTGTAAAATTTATGTGTGGAGCTGGCAGGAGGCATCTGCGCTGACTTCCCAAAAACAGTGGGGGGTCAGAGCTTCCAAGAATTTACCCCATTTGACTTTTTTCCCCCATTCAGCAGGCTCTGTGACTGACCCTTTCAAAGTCTCTGTGAATGACAGGGGTAGAAAGAGAGAGAGGGAGGAGAGATTGATGTTAATAGAGGCAGGGGAAGAGTGATGGAGATGAGGAGAGAAAGGTAGGAAATGAGAAAAGGAAAAGGCAGTGTTGGCTGAATGAGAAAGGGGGAAAGCGGTGGGGTTGAGGGAGCCGAGTGCCGGGCCAGTGTGGGGAAGGCAGTGCGTGTCCAGACCACAGCTGAGTGATGGATGGAGGGCCGAATCGCTGCTTATTGCCTCCTCACTCTCACAGCAGCTTGACTGCACGGTGTATCAGCCATTGTGTAAACATACAGTCAGACCCATTCAGCACATTCAGGAGGTCAGGACAGAGGCACCAGGGAGGTGCATCTCATTTGAAACTCAAAGATTAGATCTATCTCTCTCTATTTTCGAAACCATTTGAAAACAGAATGTGGTTACAGCGTCTTAAAAAGGCTTTACATTCTACTATAAAGGGCTAAATGAGTCAAACTCAAATGATCTAATCAAAAATGATTCAAAAACTAGCTAAATATACAATTTTAATAATGGAATACCAATGAAAACAAAAGTCTTTTTTTTTTTACAATAATAGAACTGCTTGTCACTTATTTTTCCCTTCACAGTAACAGTTAATGTTTCACAATGCCAATTTTATAATAAGGGACTTTATTTCTCAGTGACCTTACTGTTAATGAGGTCCTTTGTTTTCCTCAACTGTTCATCTTTTTGATTCATCTTCAAAGATGGTGAGTGAAATTTAAAGTAGCAAAAATGTGACAAATGATTTTTATCTAATGATTTTACTGATTTAAACAAAAGCCCTGTTGAAATGACATATTTTCATAACTGTGTGACACCTCAACTGGACTGAAGTCTGCAAGTAAAACAATTGATTATTTTACTTTCCGAGATTTCTGCTGTGTTTATTTTACAGTGCAATCCCATTTTTTCTGGAAAAAAATAGTGCTTCACATTGACATGATTTAAAAATGTCTGTTGCACATGAATAATATATGTTTCATCAACACAATTCCGACTTCTTTTGGAAAAAAGGGCTATGTCAAAGTAGCACATTTTATTCATGAGCAACTGATTGACACATTGCATGTGAATTCCAAGCCCCATTTTCTGGTATGTGTGTCTCATGAGTGAATGAGACCCCAATGAGCTTTGTACTAGTGACGATGGCAAATCACTGTATTAGAGCAGTGCAGCGTGTCCAACCTTTAGGCTAGTTTGAGGTGTAGACAAATCACAAGAGCATTTAACATGTGGGGTGGACCATGACAGAATATATGTCTTCAAACTTTTCTAGAAAAAAAAAAATCCCTGAAGAGGAAACTTTTCATCAAGCATGTCTGTTATTTCCCATGGTGGATTCTTTTTTTCATACCTGCCGCTATATAGCTAGCTCTTCTGCACAGCTTGGAATTTCACACAATCATTTGCAACACTGAGCAAAGTGCTCATGGGATTTCCACAAAAAACTACAGTTTGAAGACCATTATATGAGAATGAATGATTAAACAGTCATCATTTTTTTGCAGATGAGCATAAATTATTGCTGAAGTAACTGAAGGGTCCACATCGGCACGGTTAGTGTGATTTTGGGGGGCAATTTTGAGGGAAGTTAAGCTGCTGTATTTCTTATTGCTCAGAGAAGACCAAATGGACAAACGATGCAATTTTTAATATGTTTATTTTAAACAGATTTCATTTCAGACACTGGTTTCTCGGCTGAACCATTTTATGCATTATTTGCAATGGATAAAATATAAGACATTTTCTCCAATAAAAGTGAGACACTTTAGGAATAAGCATACTTTAAGAATAAGCATAAATATTCTATGTAAAAGTGCAAAAGTGCAAGTATTTCACTTCCTTTTGCAGTAGCCATGAGATGTGATTTGATCTCTGTTGAACTTTGCTTTTTTAAACTCTGACGGAATACATTTTGATGGAAAATGTTTGGAAGTGAATTGTAGATCAACAAGCAAGTCAAGACTCGAAAATAAAACAGATACATAAAAAAAAATATGTCAAGTGGTCGCATGAATAAGATATTTTTTTCCAAAAGAAGCAAACTCAAACACAGAGAATGTGTTTCCGTAGAATTTTGGGCATCCACTTGAGCTGTTCTTCAGTGTATTTAAAGGTGATTTTATTGTGATTAAATGGCCTGATTGTGGCAGTTGTACATAAACAGCACGTTTTGAAAAATATTTATAGTGTCTACAGTAAACTGAATTCTTCTATTTCTGTCTTCTACTGGGCTGTGACAAACCATCCACTGAAAGCTTCTATGGGGAACCAAAAGTGGTTCTTCTATAGCACTGCTTAAGATTAGGTACAATGTTCAGACAGTACAACTTTTGGGTCACTATGGCCAATCTATTGAATATCTTCTCATTTTCACAGATAAGAAGACATGAAGCATGCCTGGAAGCATGATGTGACCATAATGTGACACATATATCTAATCATTATGTGAGACATTTAGAATTGATCTCTATTATGTATCTATGATTTTTTGATGGAAAGCTGCATGTGTGAGGCCCCTTTTATCTCGGCATTGCCATCTTTGTGAAAAAAGCAAACGGTTTTCAGGGCAGGGGGTTCTCCCCCCCCACCAGGACCCCTTATTACTCGCTCGCAGCTCAACACAGATTCGTATTTCGCATTTTAAGCAGAAAATATACAGTACTAATGCATGTTGTTGATAGTGTAATAGTAATCAAAAAGGCTTGAGTAAAAACTGATGTTATTGTTTATGTCTGCACTGACACAGGTCTCTGTAACAGACCATCACACAGTATCTATAATACATTCAAATATTTTACTTTTGTACTTTGGTACTATCATTTTTAAACAGTACATCTACTTTTATTGAAGTTCAGCTGTTTTTTGTCCACCCATGTAGAGTTGACCTTGAAATTAATTAAATGAGTGCAAGCACATCCTCTTCAGAAAACAAATTTCTGCACATTATAATGCACAATTACAGTTTAATATATTATTCATCATATTGGGGGGAAAAAAAACATATGTGATCTGTGCAAAAGAAATGGCACTGTTTATGCTGTTAAACTCAAATAAATAGAAAAAGTAAACTTGCAGGAAAATGTTATATTTCAGTTTGCTCCCTACAGAGGATGTGCATTAATTTTATCTGAGAAAATCAACAGAACTATGTCATTTGGCCCAATAATTTGGGCGACCAAATTTTTGCAAAAATGGAATATAATATGGTATAGACTATGTCTAATGTCAGTCTTTACTGACGGTAGAAAATATATTTGGGTATAGCTGGGGTCATAGCTAATGTCTCAGGTGCAGACAAGTCATTACATTGTACTGATAAGGTTGACACTGGTTTGTTTATGCTCCGTATCATTTATCTGACTACAGTTCTTAAAATAACTTTAATAACACTGCCAGTGCTTCATATTTTTCTCAGTCTGATATATGAAAAGCCCTGTTTACATTTTGTATTAAAGCGAGTAATGTTTTATCCATTCATGTGAGCAACGGCGTCTGAAATGTAATTAAATTTAGCACTCATTCTAATTATTCAGGCTAAGCACTGCTTTGCATTATTATTATTTCTTTGACTATAGAGTCTGCTCATTAGCATATTTTTATTAACCCCCAGCGAATGAATAATTTACATGTCTCAGTGAGAGATAGTAGTTACCCTGCAGATTGGGGATCACACTTTTGGAGGATTTTTCCCCCCTTCTTCATGATGAGGCTTGGAGATGGCAGGAATAATTAGCAACACCTGAACCACCCACACATTTGTAGAGTGAGATGGGGGTAGAAATGTGAGGTGCTATGCTGAAACATGAGTTGACAGGAGACTCCCTGTTATACTGAGAGAACACCCCCAATCTCTTTTTCTTGGTACAGCCTCTCTGATGCCTGTGTCTCTGAGGGGTGCGTTTGGGGATGGCAGGGGGCGGGGGTGTCTCATTAGTATGGTTGGGAAGGTGGGCACCCTGGTGCCTCCCATGTTGTCTGATCAGCCTCATGGTAAGTTGGAGGATTTGAAACCTGCAATAAAGCCTTGGACTGTAGGGGTAGGGTGTGGCATAGTTATTAACTACAGCACAGCCTCACGCTGTACAGAGTATAAGACCATGTGTGTAGGGACGGATGCAGAGTTCAGCAGAATTATTTGGCAAAATACGTGCAGTTAGTAGATGATGGCTTGATCAATACTGTAGAAGCAAGCATGTGAGGAGAGACAGCCTCAGAGTCTAATGATCTGTAATTACATACCCTACATAGTAGTTTCATATGAGTTACTGAATAATTCATGAGTAGTTCCGAGCAATTAAGCTTTAATATTAATAACAGTATAGTAAGCCTAGATTTTAAAGCAATTGTTTGGCCTAACCTCTAATTTATGCAGTTTTTCTTTACTCCATATACTCATGATGATGATGAAAGCCTTTATTATACTGTAGCTAACTTACAATATAACTTATCATCAACATTAAGTGGCTAAATCCTCACATGCTTGCCTGAAACTTCATTGAGTTGTTATCTCAAATTGGGTAGCCAAAATGGTTTTGGATGTGTGTTTTTCTGTAAAATGGATGTTCTGTGACTAAAACAGTAGACATATTATCTGCAATTTTACATTTGCATTCATTAATTTTTTTCTCTAATGGTACCAGTATGCCGTACTGTTTGGCATGGTTTTACAGAACAGTGATGATTTAGGCATGCAATGGCACGCAGTTGTAATGAGAGCCTATATGCTGTCATTACTTGTTAGCTAAATTAGCACCACTAAAAAAGCAAACTTTGAACAACAAATATCTTGGCTGTCTGTATTTGGGATGTTGGATGAGGGTGCGTGAGTAGATTTTCCGCCAAACCATCATTTTAAGGGATTAAATGAGCTTTAATGACTGGGGAGAAGGAAAACAATGGGGTTTAAAAGGGTTCCTCCCGGCTCAGTATGTGTTCTAGTGGGCAGCTGCAGCTTTGTTACTCCTGTTCATTCTGACTAGTACTCAGCACCAGCACCTTCTGCTCATAATAACAATGCCTAGTGCGTAAAGTTAGAAATGCCTAGTGTGTGTGTGTGTGTGTGTGTGTGTGTATGTGTGTGAGAGCTGCTCATAGAGAAGAGTTACCAGAGTCACCACAGACGACAGTGACATTGACAGTGCCCTGCCTTTGGCTCAAACTAGTTTGATGTAATCACTCAGCAGGTTTAATCATGATTGATGTACAGATGAGCTGCAGAATAGGTGGTGGAGAGAGAGATAAGGCAAAAATCTATAATAAAAGTAAGAAAGGAAAAAAAAGGAATATATTTCCACAATAATTTTATGGATTTTAATTTTGGTCAGATGAAAGACTCATCACTGAGACAGGGATGGTGCAGTCATGTGGTTTTAAAGTCTGTTAACATTATTGCAACGAGCCATTTCTTTGTTTTCAATCTCTGGATATATTTAGTTATGAGGAGAAGAAAATAACAGACCATACATCAGTGCCATCTTTAATCAATCTAGATTTATGTGCAAGTAAAGGCAGAAATCAGAAGCCGTGCTAAAATAATGAGCATGTAGCTTCCTGGGGAATACATTCAATCTGGCAGTTCCTTGGAAAGCCCCACCCTCTTCCATCTCCAACCCACACCTTTATTAACATGCATGCAACACAGCACAAGCCCCAACTCCAGGGAGGAGCAGCGCCGCAGTTCATGTGCGTCTCTCTTTGAGTGAGGAGGAAAGATGTAATCTGGAAAAGCCACTATCTGTCTGACCACCACTTATTACGATAATTACGGTATACCAGTACACACACAGACGGCTATATATTTGGTACATAGGATATATATCTAGTTTCTGCATTCAGTCCAGTAATATTCAGCTATATTTGGCTGGACAATCAATATTTTTGCATTTTTTCTGAAGCTGTGCAGCTAAATGATGTACAATCACAGCAATGTACTTTCAAATAAATCTAGAAAAATGTGAGTGGATGCAGTTTAGCATTTTTCATACAGCTAGTGCCATGTTTGATTAAAAGGAAAGTAAAGGTCTAGATTGACAGCAGCAAATATTTGGAAATCAGGGCTGTGCCTTTTTCAGTTTGAGCACTGTTTCATTTGGTATATGCAGATGAGTCATCGCAAACAGTGCAAATGTCAGAGATTTGGAATGATCTGTTATGATTTCTTTGCAATGAAATACACTCTGAATTCATAATTAAAAAACACAGACAGACAGTAAATTCATTTTTTAGAAGGAAGAAAGAATTACGAGTTCGCTTAAAAGACTCCACATGAAAATTCCCTGTGAGCTGAACAGTTCTTTTTTGGAGCTGGACAAAACTGTTGTTTTCTCTGTATTTTTTAAGCTATTCATGGTTCCAGCAGTGAGCCAGTACAGAGAAGTTTGATTAGTGTTTCTGCAATGCATAGGATCCATTCATCATAAACCATGTCGCTTCGTGTTACAGTATGGAGTAGTAATCTTAGATATAATTATGACTAGCAAATCCAAGACATATGATCCATATGATCTAGTAAGTGAACTTCAAACTGATGTCAAGGACCGGTACAAACAATGGCATCATCTAAACCTGTATATCGGTTTTCTACATCATAGCATAACTGTACATATCTAAAATGTACTGCTTTGGAGGGACTCTGAACCTGTTTACACCTGTTCACTTCATGTGTCAAGTACCTGGATTGTATTCTGCTGAGACTTTAGCCACATGCATTTCCATGCATAGTCAAATGCATCTCCAATCAGCCAGGCTGAAATTCAATTACTACGTGGTGTGAAATATGCAAATCAGCTCATATACAATAGCCAGTCACCTGTGCTGTTCCTCATTTTTCTGCTGTATGCAGAAGAAAAGCCCAGTCAATGTTTACAAGAATGGGGCTGTTAATAATAATGATCCTCCAGTGTCATCGCCCTCCATGACCCACATGCATTAAAACGCGGTGTATTGTAGCGAAAAACAATGAACTGAATTAAAGTTGAATCAAACTGGGGCTTTATTTGAGCTGAATGGCTCAACCAAAGTGGGCTTTGGAATTCAGATTAAACTCACGTCAGAAGACAAACTGTAATGGATAGTGGTCACTGTTTCACCTCCTGATACTTAGAATGAACATAAATCGCTTATATTCACACAGTGCACATCTACTGTTTTTCTTAGAAACTGTGAAATAGTTCCACACTGCCAACAGTATCACTGTTGATCTTTTACTACTGTAACTCAAACACAGCTACACTGACTGGTCTAGGAAAGCAAAATGAACAACAGCGTTTATCAGTATTTCTGATTTTTATTGCCAGTAAGGTTATTTGAAAATGCTTAGATTTTAGATTTTGTAGTAGGTCTATAAAACCTTACTGTTTTTTTATTATCTAAATGTTCTGCCATTTTTGGTCTAAAGGATTTTTGGTCTAAACATCAATTTAGCTGTTTTTGACAAATTTTGGTGGTCAAAATTTCAGTCTAAATGTAAATCTAATCTAATCTATAGAAATGGCATGATACTACTTTTTCCAACTCTGATACTAAAGTCTTGGAACATCAGAATTAGACAATTAAATTATTTTTTTTGTCCTAATACAAACAACAGCGGTCTCAGATTGCACCATCAACATATTTTAAAAAAAGCAGAAGTAGTGATTTTCATCCACCCAGAGGTTAAAAGCATTTGTTACGTTTGTGCATGGGATGCTCTCTGTCTGCTGGGGTGGCCTGCTCAGTGTAGATTGCTTGCTGCTCCATCAAACAGTTAATTACTATAAATTGGTATGATATTGACATAGATATAAATAATATGCAGGATGCAGAGCAAAGCTGCGGGGTGTGGTTCACGTCCACATTTAGCGAATGAATCATCTTGTGTGTTTCTGCATCCACACACAATAAGCTTAGTGAGGGGTGATGTAAGGAAAAGGCAGAAGGCTGGCGGTCTGTCTCCTCGTGCAGTGCTAATAAAGCTAATGATGTAAGCGTGCATTATGATCCATACAGATGATAGGGGAATGAGTCATCCCTAGAACAGACTTCAGCTCTGGGTTTATGGCCTCAGGTCCCATCGAGGCCTGCTTGACTAAATAAATCTCACCAGACTTTAAGACATGCTTTTAGCCTCATCCGCAGCAAGAGCCGGGCATGATGATGATGTAACCCAGTACCTGAGGGGATCCGTGCAGGCATTATGCTCTTAACTGGAAAAAGTGTGCGTACTAAGTGGGGGATGTGAATATTTATAGTAGCCCATATCTTTCAGCTCTCATTCAGCTTATTGTGTTTGAAAATGATAATCATGCCTGGAAGAAGCCGTTCAAAGACCTCCTACACATTTGGTGCCGCTGATTACAATATTCTTTTAATTCTTGTGGGCCTGTAGCTTTGATGATGAGGTTGGGGGTTGTTTGTTGATTTGCTGGTAATAAACAAGTTCCTTACCATACTTCTTTTCTGGATTGGGTTATTTTTATGTCAGAACTGTTGGGAATACTTCAGTGGATGTTTGTGTGGAGGAGCACTGGTAAAGAGATTTGTAGGCCTGAAAATAGCATAGCTCTCTTTCTACTTAAGCAGAGAACAATGAAGGTGGTGCATGTCTGCCAAGGCAACAATGTAAGTAAACATCACCTGAGTTGCTAATACTGAATCTTTTATTGAGTAATGTTTCAGCCCTTTGAAACCTAGGTTTCTTAATCTTAAGAGGTAATGACTAACATGATTCATCAAATTTGTACTTGACTTGAACTGAAACTAATGTTCAAGTTCTGTTTGGCACTTTTGACATTCTGCTGGTATGTGACTTGAATTCAAACAGATGCCCAGTGGAGAATCTTCAGCTTGGCAAACATAGCTCTATAATGACCAGCGGATGGCCAGTTTATCATTCAAAAGGCAAACTAAATACTAAGCCAGTTTATTGAGAACGTACATAATATCTTCCTTCATTGACTGCCCTACAAATCGTATCATGTCCTTCCTAGCTTAGAGGAAATGTTTTAATTATTTTCACTCTTGGTTTTAGAATTGCAGTCTGAATTCTCTCACCAAAATATACTGCTCAAAATATTAAAGGGAACACTCAAACAGTCATGCTGTTGTTTAAAGGGTTCCCTTTCATTTCTTGAGCAGTACACAATCTTTTTGGATATTTGTGCAGCGTGAGGTGTCACAGTGAGGCACTGTTAACTGAGCACCAGGGCTATGACCTCCAGAACCAGAGTCCCTACCCTTATCGAGTAATTCATTGAAATGAACCATGTCATTCTGAAATACTGGGAAATTTAATGTCCCTCCCGGCTGAGCTTATGTAATGGTGCTGTTAGGATCCATTTCTTTAAGTAGAGTCTAATACTAAGGCTGCAGGATCGCTTGCTACTTCGCCCTGTATTCCGCCTGCTGTGTCCTCCTGATTAGTATGCAACGTGACGAGAGTGGCCTTCAGTTTTTCAGCTCTAGCATAAAGAACTGCCACGGTTACCAATATATCTAAATAAAGAAAATAAATATTGGTTTTATTACGGTTATAATTGTTATTTATGAGCTTGGCAGGAGTCCCTGTGCAAGAAGATGAAGGCATGGTGGTTACGGTGGTGTGATCATGCCATTATGAAAGACTCAGTTACAGCAATACATCAAGAGAATGGGTGGTATCAATGCAGAAATGGTGTCACTCGACTGTTTTAGAGTTCATTAGAATGGAAATTGGAAACCATTTTTAACAGCTGTATACAGTTGTTTTGTATCTACACAGTATGTCATGATGTCCAACGCATGGATCAACTTCACGTCAATTGAAACCCAGGACAAAACATGATGGATATTGAGAGACAGCCTCTATGTTGAGTTTGAACATGGAATGGCATATATTTCAAGACTGTGTAAGACAAATGTTAAGAATGAAGGAATAAAGGAATTAAGATTGAAGCTTGAGCTGGAACCTCACTGTCCACAGTTTCACAATGAATTCAAATAGAGATGCAGTTCATAATTATCTAGCAAGCACCTCTCGAGCGCTGACAAATGCTGGAATATGGCAGAGTACCCAGAGAGTGTCCTCCCTCCACTGGCTCGGAGGGATAGAGGGTGAGAAGTGCTTTCTTTTTGATCAGGGCAAATTCAGCTGCTGATGAGGCGTAAGTTCCTCTGTTCAGGAGTGATTTATTCTAATGGGCAGTCAGGGACCTGCCGCTCCGCAGCCGCGCAGTGGGTCAGCGCTTCTGCAAATGAGAGCTGAAGTCAGGCACATTCATTCTGCTGGAGCTTTGAGTCATACACAGTGGAGTCTCAATCATAAGGGTGTAGTGCTTCAATCTCTCCTGTGCCCTTGACAGCGTCCTTAAGTGCTGATCAGGAACCGGGGCCCTCAACCCAAATTACATCTGTAAGTGTTGTTCAGTATGAAACCACTGATCAGAAGTGGAGGTAATGCATATATGTCATGCTGGCTCAGGAAATGCTTCTGCAAGCCATGTCTTCTGCACCTCTGCTGGTATGGATCTCTGAGTGGTTCATCCCATACCAGCTCTCCGCTGCCTATATTGCTATTTGCAGGCAAGAAGCCTTTGAATGAACATAGCTGTATTGAATTTGATAGCTGATTTCCACTCTGAAAAATAAAGGAACCAAAAGACAGCTCCTTGGTACAATGCCAATAGAAGACATTTTCAGTGAATAGTTCCAGTAAAAGAAGCATTTTTGTAAATGTGATGTGAGTTTAAAGAACCTTTTGAATGCTATAGAATCTCCACATAATATAAAGGTCCTGTAACAACTGAAGGTTTTCTCCTAGAGCTATACACCTTTAGCCAAGAACCATTTAGAAAACGTTTTTAAAGAAGATACTGTTTTGCTTTTATTATCATTTATCACTTCTTTAATGACTTTCAAATCTGCAACATAGGCTTGTTCCAATACACTGGGTTTCTTGTACAGAACAATAGTTACTTGTCTACAAAAGCTACCTAAAATTAATAATTGCTTTTGAATTACTTGTTACAATCACATACTCAAATGAAGTCAAAAAATGTCCCTGTTTTATGAAAGATCATTACATTCGGAATAATTGTCTACACTTTATGTGTATTTAAGTCCCAGCTGCTACAAGCAGTGTCAAATAATGTGCAAACAAAGTGAAGGTCCTGCACTGTTAGCTTAGCACTGACATAAAACCAGGGGTAGTAGTGGAGGAGGGTAGTAATCTTCACTATTAATAACAACTATTAATGTCAATGGACAAACTCTCAGAGCTTCACACAACACTGCAGTTTATAAATCCCACATCCAGTATCCAGAATGTGGAGGGACGATATTTACTCATTTCAAATGGGTAATCCCTGGGAGTGATCATGCAGAAAATTCATCTGGATTGTTATTTATATACAGCTCATGAAAAAAATAACAGACCACTGCAATTTATTTTTAAATCAGCATCTCTATGAGTATGACAACCATTCCATGCCAGTGTCTGTTAAATTTCTACACAAGCACCTCATTCTGCTTTATGAGGTACTGATCAGTGATCACCTGAATCAAATCTTATTTAATGAGGAAAAGTATAAAAACACTGCTGTAATCAACACGCTCCTCTCACAGTGTGACCAGTTGGATGGTAAAACACTACTAGAAGCTCTTCAAAGGTCATTATTGCCATTTAGTTTAAGAGGGAAGAATTCTTTGAATTCTTCAAGTTCTGTAAACATCTATCATTTCTCTTATTTTGATGTCTTGTCATTTCCTTTAAATGTATGCTTTAAAGAACAATATTTTTATTTGGAAATTAGGAGATATATTGTCAGCAGTTCTTAAAAACTAAGGCAAAGCTGTTCAGTTCAATACTTGTACCTATAAAAGATGAAACCTGAGAAACTGAACATTTTTGCAGCCTTATTTTTTCCAGAGCTGTATATCTTGCAGGACCGATGTTGACCACAGTGCTGCTTAGATATACATCTTAGCTTTCTTGTGTTGTTGCCTGTTAGTTGTGCTGTTGCAAATTTGCCAACTGTGTGTTTCAACTTGAGCAGCACGATGTCATGCGGTGTTTCATTTCTCGTTCTGGACACTTCACATGCCTTATTACTGGACCAAGATGGCTTCTTGAAACACTCAGTAAAAGGGTGATTATATCAGTTATCATTCCTGACCCCTGTTAACTAGCTAATGGGATTTAACAGAAAGCAATTTAAAATGTACTCACTGTAAAAGGACATAGATATAATACAGTACATTTAATGGATGTAATATAATACATGTAAATAAAATAAGATGTGATCACTTTTAAGAGAAAAAAAAAACAACTTAACTGAAATATGTTACATATTTTATGCAACATTTGGCACCCCATGCTCTGTGAATCCTCTTCAAATACATTTTTTAAGAAAGCTTTTTGTTGCACTGCATTGTGATCCTCCTTAAAAAAGTAAGTATATCTATATATAAAGGTGTACATATAATGCTGGCTTTAAGACCTTGGTTACACTCGCTATTAATATCTGATCAAAGTGAGCCTGGTGATCATCGTCCAATCAAAACAGAGCACATTAACACTTGCCCTTTTCAAATCCGGCAACTGAATACAGATATTGATCTGATATCATTTCCCTGTGCAATATGTGTAATAATGGCTGGTGTGGCACGGGAGCAGAGCAGCCAGGGCCTTTCGGGCTGTGCAGTGCTTAATTCTTCAGAAAACATTTGTTAATATCATTGCAGTGAGTTCCTGGAATGTTCAGTAACTAGGAAAAATAACAGCAAGTTATGGATTGCTTAGCAGCTGAAACTGAAACACGGTCAAAAGAAAAACATAGATTAAAATCATAGCCAGGCGAGGTGGGAGAACCGAGCACGGTAAACCTCAGACAGCTTTTCTGCTTTTATATGTGTGAGACTACATTCAAAACACATGCAAAAGTCTAAAAATAACTTGTTTACTGAGAGAGGCAAGAAAATTATCGAAAGTTGTGGGTGTGTGACATTAGACCGTGATTGTAGCCAATTTACAAGCTTTGCACACACATACACATGCACTCCCATATCTGATTAGAATGTATGCTTGACTACCTCAGATTCAGCGCAGACTGCTTACAAACATGGGTCACACTTGTCTTTTAAATGCGCATGAAGCACGCATTTTAATGTCAAGTGTAAACAGCACCAAACTTTTGCTAGAATAACATATGTTACCTTAGTAGACATTTGTCTTCTTAAGGATTTAAAATGCTGCTTATGTAACCAGCTCACATAGTCTTGAGCTCCAGCTTTGTGCTGAGTCTGAATGCAGATCAGTGGAGTGAAGGTTTGAATTTGATGAAAATATATTGTAGTGTTTTGTGAAAAATAGATCCTTTTTGACATCCAAAAGGAAAAGCTCTGGCTTAAACTGTTAGATTTAATTCACCACATGTGCATAGGAACACTAGAATGGTACAGGAAAATGAAAACAATAGATCAGTGGAGTGTCTAGACCAGTTCCTCAGTGAGGCCACAATGGGGCACAGTGTGATATCATAATTTGAACTCAGTGTACATAGTAAAATGCATTTATGAACAACCTTTCATAATGTTTTGTGATTTGTGGGAGTGTGTCTGTATAAAATGTGCCTGTCACTGTTTTATACACTACTGACCACACTTGTTTCAAAATTCCACACCAAACAATGTTTTGAGAAAATGTAAAAATAATACATATAAGTAATGTATCATATCTTGGAAATGTTTAACACTCTTACGTTATTTTACAACTGCAAAAATTAAAATAGTGATGTTAAGATTACAGTGTTTGCATGTGCGACTCTGTTTCATCCCATCAGAAACCGAATCAGGAGGGAAGCTGCTGGAATACAGCACATAGAAAAGCTGCTCTACAAACACTACTGCACTTACAACATATATGGAGGCGTTTCTTATTTTTTACACAGCTCACACTGCAATAGTTCAGAAAAGAATAGCAACCTGTGCATTTTATACACACACACTGCTGCAAAAACAGTGTGTGTGTATAATGTTCTTATGTTTTTCCATGGCTGTATGTTACCTTAGTAGACGTTTGTCTTTTTGAGGATTTAAAATGCTGCTTATGTGGCCAGTTCTCATAGATTCGAGCCCCAGCCTTGTGCTGAGTCTGAATGCAGATCAGTGTCGTCGCCTGTACAGGTATGGAACACTATTAGATGGACTTAACTGAACCCCTGTCTGACTTCACAGACTTGGCCCAGTGCCAAGTGGAGGTGTTCCGGTGGCGATGCCCACTAGACGGACCTGACTGTGACTCAACTGCTTATCGATGGTTGTTGAGAAAATTGTTCAGACACCCGAACAGTTCCTTTCCCAGAGCTGTATCTCTGATGAAGCAATACACCAGAGCGAGCACACTCATCCACACTCCCTCTTCCTCCTGCCACTACTGATCTACTAAACTCTCACCTCTGTAATTGTGTTCCATCCAATGAAGTGAATAATGCATACCTTTGTAATAATGCTAATGCCACCTTTGTAAATGACCTTTAGTACCTATAACACCTTTTAGACATTTAGAATATTTTTTTAAATAAGCAATTTTCATATGTGCTTTGCAAATGTGCATGTATTCTTTGTTTCGAACGTTTACTGTCTGAGAACAATCCAGCTGGAAGAGGTGCAACGAATATTACTTTTATTTATAAGGAGGAGGCTTTGTCAGATTGTGATTTATTTTGGGGCTCAAAGTAGAACAGCAAATGTCTGCATTCAATTAAAAATACTCCAAACCACAGTATATTTTTGATGAAACGGCAAAGAAAAAGTTCCAAAACATTTAACATTTGAAATAGTTTTTCACATTTACACATCTCACATTCACATAGATGGCTTAAAGAACCATCCGCTGGATGATTCTTTAAAGTACTTGGTTCTTCTATGGCATCACATGAAGACCCCTTTCTGCAACCCGTATTTTTAAGGATAGGCAGAGTGTGAATTACCCCTCCGTAATTGGGGGGTACTGCCCTTTTTTAACAACAAAAGAAAAATGTTAAGAACCCCCCTCCCCCCAAACTGCTATTTTTGTCTCTTTGGTGGGGTCTGGGACTTGATCGGGGGGGTACAGTACCCCTCGTAATTCAAGCCATGAGTATAGGCCACGGCCAGTTGTGGAATTTCATATGACACATACAGTTACTACTATGCCACAATCAACACAATGGAATAATCACAATAATAGATCAATCTGATACTTTATTTCCTTGTACATAAGAATGAAAGACAGTAGGACACGTTTTGGATATAGGGGCTAAAGGAACATTTTGGTACTTTACACCACACCATCGATCTGCCAGTGTCACCATCAATTCCTGTCTTAACAAGCAGAGGCAGTGTCCTGGGTTATTTATGTGGCCCCGGCGGAGAAGACCTATTGATTTATGTACACGGCACAAGCAGTGGATGTGTTGGCTGCGCATCTCCTCGAGACCACAGGTAGGTGGTAGGACACGATTTATGAAACACCCTTTGAAATGAGCTTTGAATATTTTTTTAATCTTATTTGTAGACACGGGCAATATCTCTCACGTACGGAGCATGGTAGGGTGTGATGAAAATCTATTTATGTTGTCCTTCTGAAAACCTGGTGTTTGGAAATGACCCTGACTGACCTGATGGGGATTGATTTAGCTGCAGAACCACAAGTGCACACAAATTAACTTGACTGAAGGAGAGAGGACAGACAGGAAGACACAGAAAGGCCAGCCAATTGATCTCTGAGACATCAGTCCTTATGGAACGATAGATGGATTAAATGAATGGAAGAGAGCAAGGTAAAACAGTAGCTGTGACTGGCTTTGATTTTTTTTTTTACCTTTAAATGCACACACATGCTTTGTGTAGTGTAAAATAATCAACATAGTGTTTAGCAAAAGAATGAAATAAAAATATATTGTTACATTTTAATATTTTATTATTATTTTATTATTAAAAATAATAATAATAATAATGAGGTCAGGGGGTGAGGTCACGGGTAACTAGAAACCTGAGGTATGTATTCAAAGGTTAAAGGTCATCCTAAGATGACAGAACAATCAGCACTTTGAAGGCTTCCTTCAGCTTTAGACCTTTTAGCAGTCGCCGTTATCACTGCTGATAACACAGCCATGATGTAATTAGACATGAATCCAGTCTCACTTATTGAAACAAGCAGAGAAATTCCGTCAAAAGTGCAGATTCATCCCATAAGAAGAGAAATTAGGATCTCAAAATATTTACTGTGCATTATTTTACTATCCAGAGTTTGAGTCTCGGTTCATTACAGTGCTTTTTCTTCTGACTCCTTGAGAGTGTTTTCTTGTCACTACTGCACTAGGAAAAGCTATATAAATAAAATCAAGTTCAAACGGAATTGAACCGGTAATGATTTGAATTTGGTGAAAACAGATTGTTGTGTTTTGTGAAAAATAGTTACATTTTTTAAACTTTTTGACATCCAAAAAGAAACAAAACCAGGCCTGAGCATAAGAACACTAAAAGCATAAGAACACTAGAAAAGTGCAAGAAAACTAATATAACTACTGATGCCTTGAGGGGTCCCGTGGAGTGTCTAGACCAGTTCCTCAGTGGGGCCACAATGTGACACAGTGGGAAATCTAAATTTAAAATAGTTTTAAAAAGTTAACAAAACATAACATCCACAGTAAAAATGTTGTAAACAACATTTCACAGTGTACAATTGTCACATCTGGTCCGTCTCAGTCACGCCCCCAACGGAGCCCGTCGCCCGAGTACTAGGTGGTACACAGTTCTGGGCATGGTTTGTTGGGTGTGTGGTCGTTTGGTGTCTAGGCGACCCAGTGGGGCTTCATTAGCTCTTTAGCTGGGTAGCTAGGTACCTAACGACATGTCCACCTGTCTTGTGTTTGATTTGATTACTGTTTGTTACTGAGCTGATTGTCTCTGTCATGTGATTGGTTGTGTGCGTCTGCTTGTGGGTTTAAAAGGCCAGCCGAGCCACAGAATCTTTGCGTGGTCACCCAGTGACAACCTTGGGTTCTGGTTTGGGTATGTTTTTGAGAAGAAGGGGAAGAAGAAGAAGGCAGAGACACTTAAAGGACTTTCCATGTGATTCCAGCTTTCTCTCTACGTGGCAGTAAGAAAGTCTGTGCAACACGCTGCTGGATCCTTTGTTTACAGCTGCAGCCTGGTACTTGACTTGTACTTCTCCTGTGTGTCTCTTTCCCCTGTGTGTTTACAGGCGTGAGGGTGAAGGTCTTCACTTTAAGAGAGCTTCACAGAGTGTGGGGTATTGGTACTGGCCCATGTACGACAGAGGGTTTGCTAAAGCGTCCGGAACTTTGTTTTGAGCTTTCTTTATTAAACTTCTATTTACTTCCAAGCTGTCTCCTGCTATTGTGACCATGCCTCACCTGACATGACAATAATAAAAAAAAAATGTAAGAAATATTTTTATTTCCGTTGGTACTAGCTGTATTGAATCACCTTCATTGGAGTCGTCAGTGTAAAGCTACAGATACTACATTTTTTAGATATAGTTTTGATGTGGTTTTTTATTTACTTAAACAAAGAAAGAGTCAGAAGCCTACCATAAGCACCTCACAAGCATCCCTTATTAGAGTTATAATACTAGGAGTGTGTTCATGCCCAAAGAAAGCTTACTGTGTGGAGCATTTCATACTGGACGCATTTAAGTGCTGACTGAGGCATTTTTTGCATTGTTTTCAGTATTGTCTCTTGTGTGAGTTGAACCTGAAGCAGTTAAGTAGTCTCCATCAAGTAGTCTATGTCACTGTCAAAACCTTTTCAATCTTTCGTTAGTTCAGCTTGTTTTCACTATCAGCATCACACTCTCTAGTTGGATCGCTTTCTAAAAGATGATTGACAAGAACTTTCTGCACATATTGAAAGTGTCGCTTAGCAACAAGAATTCTTGCAACCAGAAACATTAAAAAACGCAGTGAGAACCATTAAGAACTAGAAAGCCCATGCTGTGAACTTTAAAGTCATGTTGTATTCTACATTTCAAAACAAGATTTTGTACAACAGTGACTTTTACTCAAATTCAAACCATTATCAGTTCAATTCAGTCTGAGCTCAACTGTATTTCCTAAAAGCGGCAGACAATACACAACTTTCCACAACCTAAGAGCTCATTGACTACCAGTTTTAGTGGAGAGCCATCCATGGGAGCCAGTCAAATTTCTGGCAATTGGTGCCATCCTATAACCTAGACAAGCTATTAATAAGGGTTCACACAGGGTAAATATTGGTAAAGTGGGACAAAGAGTAAAGTGGAGCACTTTAGCTTGGTCTGCTATGTTTGTATAGTTCTTTGTATGTGATGCTCCTTCTGAGGGAGTGCCATGCTCCATAATGAAACCAGGATTATGAAAATGAATGATAAGGCTCTGGAGCTGTTACACATATGGACATGGAATGTAAACACAAAGCAGAAATGAATCTTGAACAATTTTAAATGTTTTACTGTGTCCTACTTTAACAAACAAATTGGCAAAGTGTGTTACTAGTAAACTGGGACAGCCAGACCTATGGCTGAATACTGTTTTGTTGTGTATATTATTTATTTACTTGTCAACAATGATGATTGAAATGACTAATTATAAGTACTGACTAACAGAGATTCTCCATCCCATTGGAAGGAGATCCGAAAGCTTTTGTTTGATTTTTCTGAAACAAATGACCTGTTTGTCTTTTCAAAAGCCATTAAGCAAGCTGGGCATTTTTGGATTAAAAGCTTCTTCCACAGACACCCATAATTTCAATGCATATTACAAGTCAATTTCAACATTAAAAGATGTTCATTCATCTATCACTATCATCCACTGTCCATTTATATTAGAATAAAGTGTCCCACTTTGACAGTGAAGATTCAAGATACTTTATTTGTCACCTACATTGTTATACAAGTGCAACATGTAGTGAAATGAGACCCTTGTTGACCCTTAAGACCCTGCAATAAAGTTAAACGAAGGTAATAAACTAAAGTAATAAAAATATACAGAATAAAATAGATTCCAAATGATCAAACCTTGCAGTTAGAAACAAGATCCCACTTTGACAGTATCACATGAAAATGTTAGGGTTTGGTCAGCAGAGCTAAGAAGGGTCTATATTAAGCTTAAAGCTAGATTTTTAAATTATATGATACGTATCACGGTATAATGTGTAACAAAAGAAGTAATCTCGGAAGATGTTCCACATAACAATGTTCACCTACATCTTCACACTGCAGAGGAAACGTATGCCCAGCTCTGCCAAGGCTCCACACCACCAGCTTGGTTCATACTGCTAAAGATTAATGTGGATTTTACCATCTCAGCCACCATCTTTTTTTTTTTTTAAGAGTGCCAAGATAAACGGCCATGGTGACCAGCTGTGATGGATCAGGGCTACAAGGAAAAGAAGCAAATTGATGACTGTGAAAAAGCTGTTATTCAGTAGGTCAATTTCCAGGGCTCTGCCGCTGTAGAGGGGTCAGAGTGTGGGAGCACAGACAGGTAACTAAGGAGAGAGAGAGCAACGCCCACTGACTAGCCATGCGGCATAAAGGGCTCTAGAAGTTCAAACCAATCCATCCTCAATGAGACTAAAGGCCTTTGTTCTCAGGAACCTACCTTTATAACACCTGTCTATGTAAGCGTTTTATCGTATCAACAAATGCAATTTACAATTTGCCAAATCAGCTCTGACCCATCAGGACACCAAGACATTAATAGCAGAAGGAGCTTTAAGTACTGTAATTCACTAGGTAGGGCCTCCATGTATTGGGCTAGTTTGTCCAGTACTTCCCTCAGATTGAACTGAGATTTGGGGAATTTCAACACCTTTCTGTCATATTCCTCAAACCATTCCTGAACAATTACTGCTGATGGGTAGAGCACATTATCCTGTCAAAGAGGCCACTGCCATAAAGGATTATTGCAGCCATGACAGAGTGTACTTGGTCTGCAACAAAATTTAGGTTGGTGGTACAGGTCAAAGTAACATCCACATGAAAGCTTGGACCACTTTTTTTAGGCATTAACCACTGCATACTGGGAACACCTCACAAAACCTGCTATTTTGGAGAGACTCTCACCCAGTCGTCTAGCTGTCAGAGTTTGGTCCTTGTCAGTTTCTCAAATCCTTACGGTCAACCATTTTTCCTGCTTCCGCCACATCGACTTCAAGAACTGACTTTTCACTCCCACCCCCTGACGGGTTCCACTGTAACAAGATAATCAATGTTATTCACTTCACCTCTCAAAGGTTTTAATATAGTGGCCGATCAGTGTAAGTTACTAAATGGAAAGTATGGACCAACAAAACAGTTTATGATAGAGTTACATATTTACCTATTAAATACTGAGTATCTTACTTCAGAATGTTACCATAGTGCATTTTGTTTGTGTATGTACTTCAATACTTCAGTTTAACTGATTTTTGTGTATGGTGGTTAATTGTCACCACAAAATGTTTTGCATACATGGTTATTTTAGTTCATTCACTCATACGTTTCTCTCTCTCGTCTTTGATTAGAGTCATTTAAAAGGCAACTGAGCAATGTACTCTGCTCAATGAAACAAAGGCACACACACATTCTCAGACGCACCCCACCCTCCCACACATACATGCACAAAATACATGAATGAATCACACACACTTTAAAATCACACATCACACACACTTTAAAATGCTGGAAGGGAATTTGCCCAGGCTTTTAAGTAGAAAATGCACACTCTGCACACACAGATTAATTCATGAGTCTAGCACTGTGGTTTACAGCCAAATCAACTTCTGTGGAAACCAAAAACTAAAAAAAAAAACACACAAGAAACTTTCCTTTTATGCTTCTTAATTGGTGGAAAGTTCCAAAAGTTAATTTAGCCATCTGCGCTTTATTCCCCTTGTAAATCTTTGATTCAGAAACAAGAAGAAGAAGACTGAGTGAGATGCAAGTCATAGCAGCGTGGCCATGTCCATTTAAACCAAAATAAATTCTTCACTGTCCTCAGAAACCTTAATTGTCCCAGGCACTTCTCAGAAGCCTAATCAAAATATTTCTCGAATGTGGAAATGAAAAAGGAAGAGATTTAATTTGGTGCAACTGCAGCTAATGCTCTGCATTATTCACAATTCTGACTCTGAGGCAATAAATTACGTCTCAACCGGTGCCGTGCCTTTTAGTGAAAACAAATTGACTTTAGCTGAGGACAGGGCCCTCCAGAGGCATGACTGACACAACCTCTGACCCTAGCACCTGTCATTACTGGGACTTTCCAGCTGCAGGTCAAAGGAGATTTTTTTTTTTTTTAATTTGAGTCTATTAAGTCTATTTTATTTATTTATTTACTTATTTACATTAATGTCAAGGTGGCAGTGTGAGTGGATGTCTGTGCAGTAGCCTCTCAATGCAACTTGAAATGACTGCTAAATGTTTGTTATGTAAGTTCTCTGGTGTCACGTACATCTTCATGTATGGCCATAAAATTCTTCTGCAATACCAGAAACAGGACAAAACAACACTGGACCTAATGGTCCTGGAGACCCTGTGGGAGCTCCATTTGCTACAAAGAGTGGGTCATGGGACCTTGGGGCAGGGTGGAGCCGGCAGAAGCTCATACAAACCCATAAAGCCTGGACAAGAGAGACTCTCATGTAAGGATTGTTCACTGACTTCAGCTCAGCATTCAATACCATCGTTCTACACTGACTGTCCACTATGCTGAGTGGGCTGGGTCTCAAAACCACCAGATTTCAGGTTCCCTGATGAAAAGATGACAATAGAGATCAGGAAATCCAGCACTACTCACCCACCTCACACCATCAACAGCACTTCTGTTGAGAGGGTCAAGACCACCAAGTTCTGGGCGTCCATCAAAAGTCTGCTCTGTAGCTGCATCAGTGTCTGAGGTGGGAACTGTAATGTTCTGGACTCTAAAACACTGTAGCAGATGATGAGAGCAGCTAGGTTATCAGTGTGCCTCCACCTCCTCTGAAAAATATTTACCAAGCCTGGGGCTATAACAGCCAGTAACACTGTGAAAGACCATTTCCACCTATTATATGGACTCTTCTCTCTTGTACCGTCTGGTAAACGTTATCAAAGCTTCCGCTCTGGTTCTGCAAGAACATGTGACCGTTTCACACTGCAGCCTATCAGAACTCTGGACATAAATATCTAGTCCCTGCCTTACAAAGTGTCCTTACAGTGAACTACCTCACTCCATACTTTATATACTTCTCATATTAAACTCTGAACTTTCAATTGCACTTGCACTTTACCTTCTCTTAACTGCCACGACAGACATACTTATGTCCTTTTATTTAATGATTTACCCCTCACTCAGTGTGGTTCAGTGCTGCTGACTGTCTCTTGTGCATTATACTTAAGGCCATTCTGGAGGGTTTACATCCCATTCCCACCGCATTGTTGTATTGTCTATTTGTTGAGTTGTCACTGTCACAACTTGCACTTTGTTGGACGTTGCTATATGTTGCACTGTAGCCAAGGAAAAATGTCACATTATGTATGCGTACACAGTTGCTGATGACAATAAATGAACCTCAAACCAACAGTTTGGTATTTTTGTTTGTAGGAAATGGATCATGTTGAAAAAACTGATCTGTAGAGCTCTGACTGTCTTTGATTTTGAATAATATTATCTACTTTTAGGTGTATCAGTGAGAGGCAATATCCACTCTCTAAGATTAGGATTTTATGAGGTAATGATGGACGCCAGCATTTACCTTCCCTTTGGAATGTCTCTTAATTCCAAAAGCTCCAGAAGGATGTGAGATTGTGAAGAAGCTCTTGTTGAGTAGAGCAGGCCACACTTTTAAAAATGAAGGTTACTGGATGGTATTTTGGTGTAGGTGTATGATCTAAGGAAACTATAATTGGTATAGAGCAGGTTCTATAAACCTTTAAAAGGCTCTCCACACTTACATACCACAGTTTTTAAAGGTTACTGGTAGTTATTGAAAGGTTTCATTATACAACCAAAAGTTGCTCTTCTATGATATTGCGCTAAAGGTTTAGATTGTGTGAAGCTGAGTGAAGTTTATTTGAATGATTAAAAAACTAATATTGGAAAATAGAGTAACTGGACTTCTGGATTTCTGGGGACATTAAAAACTGCAAATGTTCTATAATAATCAATCAATCAATCAATCAATAATACCAAACCATTTTTATCACTTCATTCATTGTAAAAAATTGATGAAAGCAACAACTGGAATTTCAAATGAATAAAATGAAAATGATAGAAATGGAGATACAAGGTTTTGTTACAACATGGATTATTTCTATTCTCTGAAATTTGCAAATTGTTCTCTTAGTGACTGGGCTGCAGGAGAAAAAACTCCAAACAGAGATAATACTTTCGCTTCTAGCACTGACATAAAGTAAACTTGCAATTCTGTTCCACCTGAAAGGAAAAGGCTATCAAGAGAAATCACACTATACAGTTTAAACTATCATGCCATTTTTCTCTCAGCACCTTGAGAGTATTGATGTCATTTGTATAATGTAACCAGTGTTAAAGTAAGCTGAAAAAGATCACAGTTTTGAGAGCTTTGTTTAAAACTTGTCCTGCTGACTGGAAGCCATAGTATACTTGGTCTCACCATTGCTGTTCTATATGTCATATACGGATAGTATAGTATATTCACAGCTCTGGAAAAATTTCTCAGGTTTCTCAGTTTCTCAGGTTTTATGTTTTATAGGTGCAAGTTTTGAACTGAACAGCTTTGCCTTAGTTTTTAAGAACTGCCGACAAAATTTCTCCTCATTTCCAAATAAAAATATTGTTCTTTAAAGCATCATTTTAAAGGAAACGACAAAACATCAGAATAAGAGAAATGATACAGTGTTACAGCTCTTCTTCACTCTTAAACAAAATGGCTATAATAACCTGTGACGTACTTCTAGTAGTGTCATTGTGGAGGGAGCGTGTTGATTACAGCAGTGTTTTTTATACTTTTCCTAATTAAATAAGAGCTGATTCAGGTGATCACTAATCAGTTCCTCATAAAGCAGAATGAGGTATGCTTGTGTAAGAATTTAACAGACACTCATAGAGATGATGATTTAAAAGTAAATTGCAGTGGACTTTTATTTCTTTTCCTGAGTTGTATGTTATATAGTATTGTAATTGCCACACTAATGTGCTAGGTATGTTGTGTTGAGTTTAAATAAGGAAGATGTAATTTGATGCATTTATGCCCTAAATGTACTGACAACATACCTAGACAAGCAGTCATTATCTAAAAAAATAGTCTTAGAGAAAACATATTGCTTCTTACTTATCACTACACCTAAAACCGAGAATGCTCTTTAAATTCAAAAACAGAGAGACTACAGAGCGTGCACTCAGCTTATTCAACATTATCCATGTCATGCAAACACAAATGCCAGTAACTGTTGCCTCTTGCCACTGTTATCATTAATAGACTTGTCTTCTCATATTTCCTCAAATAAAAAAATCTCCATTGACCTTTTTTTGAATTAATGAGGCTGTATAAAATACCACTTAATCTGACATTTTCGAGTTTTATTACAGGCCATAATATATCTTTGATTGCACCAGCTGTTGGCAATGTGTGGTTTTGAATGCTGATGAGTAGCCTGTATATAAAAGAATGAATAAAACTTTATGGCTCTGATCACCTAGGAGGACGCCTTGTTTTTACCGTACAACACAGGAGCACTGAAATTCTGAAAATACTCGAACTGTGGGACACAGTTAAATGAAGTCATATTTATGTTCTCAGAAGAGAACAGGAGAAGACAATAGGACTGTTTTTCTTTATTTTTCATTTTAATGAACGTGACAATGACAATGCTTGGCCAACAAATAGCAAATAGACGTCCACTCATTGAGTGCCCCCGTGTTTCTGCGAGGGTTAAAACTCTCAGGACTCAAGGGCGCAATAGTGGACAAACCTCAGGGTCTGTAAACAGGATATGCTGTTATTAAAACAGCCACAAACTAAACAAGTGGACAGTAGTGCGCACTGTGTGCTATTTTATTTGTTCTGCTGGAATGAGGAGGCAATGCTGTGCCATATACAGGACTGTGCAAATGTCTTAGACATTGTAGAAAGGCTGTTAAACCCAAGTAATATTAATAAATTCATATCAACATGCTAAACAGTGATTTTATGTATATCAATGTTTTCCACTTAACCATTTCCAGACCTCTCCTAATAGAAGCCCAGCATGATTTGTGGTTAACATCAAATACCTGGTCTGGCTCAGTCAGTTCTTATATATGATTAGTGTGCTGCTTATGGAGATTCACGAATCCATGCAACGGCTGGAGGCATAGACCAGTTTACAAAACGGTAACTACTTTATAGAAACAAACAATACTTTTTTTACTGCTTTCTTGTTTGGTTGCATTTATTTTAATGTTCTCTTGTATTTTTGCTAGCAGATAAGACACTCTCTGCTGAAATGAATGGCTTTAAGGTGTCTAAGAGTACAGTACTGTATATGTTAAGGCAAGCGCACCAGTTCTGCGACAGACTCATTAAACTGCCATGACGGTTGCCCACATGAAATCATGCGGGTGGTACATGACAGCTTGGTCAGGCTTGGCTGTTTCTGTGGCAACCCTTGTTGCAACGCTCAGCACAACTTGCCCTTATGTTGCATCGTGACACATTTTAGAACGCAGCAACACACAAAATTATGTTTGAAGCATTTGTGCCATGTTTCAGACCAAAGGCTTAATATTCAATAACTATATGGTCTACAGAGGAAACTGAGTTGTTATGTTCTGAAGGTGAATTTGGCAATTCAGAGGATTAATAAAAGAGTGCTATGTATGCATTGTTAAGGATTCAGAATGTCCAGTTCTTTCCCCAGTCCTTGCAGCCCATATACCGAAAATAGTCTTAGAGACCTCTGGTCAAATTCCATCTGTTATAAAATCACAGAGAGGATAGGAGAGTAATGTCATCTAAGGTTAAAGAAACTGCAGCAGCAGTATATAAAGGGATGTGAGGCCAAAAGTATAGTTTTTTGTATACATACAGATCAACACATATAGGGAGATGCAGCCCATGTTAATGATGACGACAGGGTATATCATGAAAAGTTCTTAAGTGGGCTTGCAAAATTGTGAAATGTGAAACCAGATTTTCAGGTGTGAAGAGGTCCTAAGAGGATCAGATGGAAAAAAAACATCACTGCTGTGACAACTGGTGAGCAAGGTACCGTCCCCACACACTGCTCTCTGGGCGCTCCCTGTTGGTGGCAGCCCACTGCTTCCCTTGGTGAATGGGTTAAATGCAGAGAAAGAAGTTCACACTGTGTGCTGTGCTGTGCTGTGGTGTGTTCACGGGTGACTATAAAGGCCCGCATTGCTTTACATTATTTCATCTCTACCTGTGGTAGCCTTATCTCCAAATTTTAAGACACTGCCCCTTTAATTGGATTTATGAATATTTAAATAATAGTCGTGACACCACAATGCAATGTATGTTGGTGACACACATACACCTAAAAATGTAATGATGTCGTGCATTGGAAATATATTTTCTGCTAGAGAGCGTCTTAAATGACTAGGTTTTAAATTCCTTGTGAAATCATTATCACATTTAAACATGGCCACCCATTCAGCCCACCACAGAGTGAAGAGATAAGGACTGCTGTTTCTGCAGAGTTATTGGAGCAGATGGCGAAATGTGCTGTTTCTGACATGCCTGAATATTCACATACATGTACATATATATTTTAAAGACACCAGTGACAACAACAGACTGTTCAACAAATGGTCTTGTAAAAGTGAAGTATAACTATTTTTTTCCACATCAACATAATAAGAGGGAAAAAAGCAGAATGCTACGTATATTTAAGCTCTCTACGGCATCACCTCATGCATATAGGATGAGAAAGCGCAACAGATTCTCCTCCAGCCTCTTTTAGAGTGAGTGCAGTCCCAGTCACTCTGGTGATGTGGTCTGTCTTAGATGTGCTGATGCTGGAGTACTTCTCGGATCTCTGTAATCATTACATAGGATTCCGGTCTGTACCTGGTGACATCACTTCCAGCTTGCAGGATGACCTCAGCAGGGTGACCTAAAAACAAGCTCTCAGAGCTGTGATCCGTTATCTGGGAGCCAAATCAGAAGAGGAAGAATTTAACATTTTAGGTCAGAGAGCACCAAGCTTGTTTTGAAGGTTAATGAGGGCATTTTCGCACTGTAGAGATTTATGACTGGGCTATTTGCATCAATGAGAGTGACTCTCTAAAACTGCAGAATGCAAATGGTTGACCAGCAATGTGCTCAGTTATCACAAAAGTTCCCTTTTTCCCCTTTACAAAAGCAACAAAAGAGGGTCAGAAAAAGTTCAGTGCATTTTTAAACAAAACAGCACCACTAACTGTGCTTAATTCTCTTTTGCCCTCCTAAAAACACAATAAAAACCACTGAGTGTCCCCCGATGGCCGTTCAGCATCATAAATCCTCAAGGCCGTCACTTAAACACAAATCTGCTCCTTTGTTGCTGAGTGGCGTTCGGGGCCTCTGGCTGCTGTTCAGAAGTGTCACAGATGTAGTTTCGCCTCAGTCTGGGGATGAGATGAGCTGAGACAGATAGAGAAAGAGAGATGGCACACTTGTTAGTGACTAGATCTGTATTCTTCTCCCCAACTGCGCTTTTTTTAGCAAGCCAAGAGAGAACCGAGATGCATGAGCTACTGTCTGCGACTGACAGGGACAGAGATATCACAGCCATATCAATAAGCTTTACCATTGCGTGTGCTTTAAGTATGATTTAATATTTGCTGAGATACCAGACAGCTACACTGATGTGACTGCACGGCAAAGTAATGAATGGGTCCAAGATTTTGTATGGACTAACACACATTGCCAATTATTTGAATACACAACACACACACACACACACACACACACACCCACACACACGTACTAGACTTTTGAAAAATCTAAAAGAGACAAGTAAACAGGTAAAATGAAGAAATATTTAAGTGCGCTATTTGCTGGTCACTATTCAATTCAAGTTAATCTGTGACCAATCTGACCATGTTAAGACCTTTGAATACATAGGTTAATTTTTGTGATACCTTCAATTAAAGACATGTTCAGATGACATCTGGATGTGATGTAGATGTGAAAGTAGAGTTTTTTGCACAACCTTGTTTAGTCCGTGCTTGCTGAAGTGCACAAAAAAGCAAAAGGGATCATACCAAATATCAAGACATTACAGATCATACTTTTTTCAGTCAAATTATTATGCTTTATGCTGACAGTATTATTTGGAATGAACTAAATAGCCTAAATTATGGAAAAAGGATATATATATATATATATATATATATATATATATATATATAATACTCAAAAAATTAAAGGGAACACTTAAACAGTCATGCTGTATATATACATGCATACATATATTTAGTTCCTTACAGGTCATGGGTATAATTACACTGCAAAACAGCCTGAATGTATTGAATGTGTTGCTACAATGATGTCACAAGAACCAATGCATTTACATCATTTTCAGTTTACAAGAGTTCAACTTTGTCCAGTCTCATAGAAGTTATAAGGAGTGTTTCTGCTTGCACTGCTTTTTAAATTAGGCAAAATACATGGCTACAAATCCAACAGATAAAGAGGCTAACAGCTTGGGAGAGCTAGCTACAAATTTACATTTGCATAAAACACTGACATGCACGATTAGTAGCTCACAACAGATTAAAAACACAAACTGAAACTGAAACTTGGACTAAAACATCTGGCAGTGTATAATTTCCCATATGTTGGTGGATGCCTTTATACAATACAGGAATTGAGCTTCTCCTCAGTAAGGATGCAAGGAGCTTAACATGAAACAGAAACAGGGCATTTCAGTTGTTATTGATCATTTCAACAGACTTCTTACTTGTTATAAATGTTTTTAGCAGCTGGTTGTCACTGGCAAATAAGGAGGAGAGACCAGTTTGGCCAGAGTGGTATTATTGGAGATGCCATAGAATACCTCCCAATCAATATTGACACTCATAAAACACCTCCCAGTCAATACTGGCACCCATAGAATACCTCCCCCCTCTACAAGGTTGGAAGAGATTGTGTTTCTTTAATCCGTTTCAGTTTCTATACTCACTGTTGAACATTATCTGTACAGCATGTTGAGCGACTGCCTGCGCTCTACAAATGAAGTACCACTAGTACCCTTTCAGACCCCACTGTAATGTTCATAATAACAACAGTAAGAAATGTGATGTTATATTAAATGAGAAATTTATGTAGGTAAAAATATGAATAAAAGGTGAACAACCATGTAATATTTTTTACACCAGTCTCATAACGTATTTTATATATTGCTTTTTTTGCACTGAGTGCATAACCCCTGCAACTTTTTTTCCCCCTGAAAATTGCTGCCATGCAGTCAAGTTGTTTTGCCCCTACTGAGAGCACCTCAAGCACTGGCCATTTTGTTATGAACCCCCAGTCTTTGTAATTACCCATTGTGCTATAGAGATATAATGACTCTGTACATAGATTGATTGAGTTTAATATCTCAACTACTCAGCTATAGATTGAAATCTAGCCACTGGCTCTTACAAAAGCAATACATCAAACAGACAAGCCCACCACCGGCTACACTTGAGTGCTGTGCACTGTGATTAATTGTAATTAATCGTTTTACTTGGTGAAGTGTTGTGCGCTCACTCATTTATCATACTTACATCATATCACATTGCTCCAGTCTGCAGTGAAGGGAAATGCTGAATATCATTGGCTTATGTGTGCCTCACTGACTGCATTTTAGGTCTTCTTCCAGTTCAGATGCTGTACAGAAAGAAACTGCTCTGTAATGAAGCAAATCAGATTTCAACAACGTGCTAGATGGGCCTTTTTCTCTGTTCAAAAGTCATACTTCACTGACATTCGATCTCACCACGGTGGGGATGGAATACAGATCCAGTGTAACACGTTTAACACAACCACAGCAGACAAGCAGATGGTGACAACAGTAAAAAAGGTCATACAATAAACACAGACCATAAACACTATACAAGCATTTCGTACAGGACAACAGACAATAAGTACTAAACAGTGAAAAATAAGATGGAGACAAGAAATTGTACAGGCCTTTGCTGCAACAACTCTTTAATTATCAGTGAAAATGTGAAACTAGTGCTTCTTGTACTGTGAACATGGAGAGAAAAAATGAGCACGCTCTTAAAGATTAATCATATAAAAATAAACATGTCAAAAAGAGCAACTCTATAGATTAAGCACTTTTAGTTCCTCCTCGAATAAGACTTTTTGTTCCCTAAATAAGCTGAGATAATGAGATATCTGAGTATGAAGAACCATTTCACAATTTAAAGAATCTCCACATATTCTATACCAATTAAAGCCATGCATCCAAGCCAAGAACTATTTAGGAAGCATTGTGTGTGTGTGTGTGTGTGTGTGTGTGTGTGTGTGTGTGTGTGTGTTTTTAAAGGTTCTACACTCACACATTTCATTTACAGATAGCGTTCTCTAAAGAACAAATAACTGGAAGGTTCTTTAGGGAAGCAAAAGTAGTTCCTCACTCCAAAGAACCTCCATGCATTGTACAGGTTCTAGTTTTCCCTGGAGCCACACATCCAAGCCAAGGACCAGTTAAGGAAAAGATTCTTATCTTTTATTTACTAGAACCTTTATTTTTAAAGAATGTGCTTACATTTTCAGGATCATAGGCTTATCCGTTTGCGTATTATACAAACTAATTCACACCACATCCAGAGAAGGAGAGAACATTTCTGTAAATTCTTCCTAAGAGGACAATCGGCAGTGATATTAATAATCAGTAGACAGGTAAGAGTGTCTGCATCTGTACTTAGCTCACCGACTATTTTATGACTGAGGTTTACCAGGCAAGTACTGAAAAATGAATACACCTTCCTCAAAGCGCAGACTGTAAAATAAATGTAGTTGAAAAGAAGTCTGGGGCACAGAAGTTACACAGAATCTTTTCTCCATTAACATGTTCGTTCTTTCTTGGTGATATTTTGCTGAGGCAGTACGAAATGGCATATAAGCGACATTTGGAATGTAAATCTGGATTGGTCACACCATCTAAAAAGAGCCTCTCACAAGGTGCCAAAAAGAGCTTAATGCTGGCTAGCGGTGAGAAAAGAGTCATCATTTTATTCTGAATGTGTAGAAGGAATGCTGAAGTGCAGGAGGAAAAGCCTGTTATGTGATTATGTCTGAGGCAGGAGCGTCTCGCTGCCCTGCTCCTCACACTGCTCCATCTGCTGTCAGCGCTGGGTACTCTGTGTAGCTGGCATTCACTTCAAGCAATCAATTTCAAAGCAACTTTGCGGAACACCAGACTTAATGTGTGTACAAATCGCTTCTGTTTCGTGAGTAATGAATGAATAAGTAATAATGTTTCCAGGAAGGCTTCATTAGCTATTCTCAGCTCATGTCCAGGCATTTTCATCAAGTCCTAAACTGGGTTACGTGATCAAAAGCACGCTTTACCTCATCCATCTCACTCCAGATCTCATTCTGGTCATTATGGTGAGCCTTGAAGATGTTTTTTTTAGTTTAATTACCTCAGTAGCAAACATATTTACTTTGTAAATAAGAATGGCCTCTCTAAAGCGATGAAAATAAATGCATGAACACTCAATCAGGAGAATAGTGTGTGGGTTCAGCAGAGCAACAGTGGCTTTGGAAACATGGGGATCATTACACTGGAGCCTTGGAAGCTCTAAATGCCACAAGGTAGCTAATATATGCAGGTTGTAGACAATTTTATAAGAACATCCACCATAAAAGGATGAAAATAAATACGCAAATATTTAAATAAGTCCTCATCTCTAAATCTCTACAAAACAATGCTTTAGGCATCAGGTATGGTATTCATAACTATTTAGTATAAGAACTTTCTGTAAGGTATTTCTAGAGACCTTTGGTTATTAATCAAAATATCTGACTTGATAATGGTAAATAATCACATCAAATGTCTCACATCAAACCACCTTTGTTAACATATTCTTATGTATTAATACATTAGTTTTGAATAAAAAAAAAAAAACATGTGCCAGAGTGACCATTAAATTCGATTCCATGTGGCATAGTAGCAGCTGTTATAGGTTCTGTTCACACCTGGCATTACAATACATGCTAACTGATTTGATCAAAACTTGACAATGCTATAGTACAATGCTATAGTGGTCAGGGATGCATTTGGCTGCATAACATTTCTAGAGCAAATATTAAAGTGACCCTGTGCATCCCCTACAGCGGAGGTGTCAAGCTCCGGTCCTGGAGGGCTGGTGTCCAGCACAGTTTGATGGTTCTCCTCCTCAAACACATTCACTAAACCTGACAATT
>JBBPCX010000160.1:5733871-5748070 GCA_037974365.1 Hydrocynus forskahlii
CACACACACAAGTTTATGCATATGTACATACATACACATACCTACATACCCATACGTATACGCATGCATATACATATACAAACATACATATAAATATGTACACCAACATATTCATATTTGTGCTACTATACTACCAATTTTACAGTAATTAAGAATATACGAAGAAAGAAAAAAACAGTGCAGATGCACAGAGGGTACCTTCAGTGTAAACAGTTGTAAATTGTGCAAATGAGGCATATGTAATGACTGTCTTGTGCAAAAATAGCGAATTGTGCAACTAATGCAGTGTGTGAGCAGTGGTCAAGTATACATAAATGCAAATGTAAATAGTCACTCCTGTAGCAGTGATAAAATGTGACAAGGTAGTGTTACATAGTGCAGAGCAGGGTGTGGAGTAGCAGCTCAGTGGGTGAGGGGGCAGCATGGTGTTCAGAAGCCGGACTGCTTGGGGGAAGAAGCTGTTGCACAGTCTAGCTGACCTGCTCCTAATGCTGCAGAATCGTCTACCAGATGGCAGGGGGGCAAACAGTTTGTGGTAGGGATGGTGGTCCACGATGCTGGTGACCTTATGGATGCAGCGAGAAGTGTAAATGTCCTGCAGGCCTGGTAGAGGGCTGCCGATGATGCATTCAGCAGTCTGCACAATCCTCTGAAGGGCTCTGCGGTCAGAGGCATGGCAGTGTCTGTACCAGACTGTGATACAGCTGGTCAGGACCCTCTCGAAGGTGCCTCTGTAGAAGATGGTGCTCCTCACTCTCTCCACCATGGCACCGTCGATGTTGAGTGGAAGGTGGCCAGCCTGGGTCTTCCTGAAGTCAATAATCAGCTATTTTTGCCTTGTCAACATTAAGAGACAGATTACTGTTCTTGCACCAGACTCCCAGCCGTCGCACCTCCTATCCGTATGCCATGTTATTGCTGTCCGTGGTGAGCCCCACAACTGTGGTGTCATCTGTAAACTTTATGATGTGGTTCGTGCAGGAGCTGGAGGTGCAGCTGGAGGTGCAGCTGTGGGTCAACAGTGTGAAGAGCAGTGGACTCAACACACATCACTGGGGAGCACCTGTCCTCAGCATGATGGTGCTGGAGCTGGTACTGCCGATTTGGACTGTCTGGGGTCTTCTAATAAGGAAGTCCAGCATCCAGTTGCAGGTGGAGGTGTTCAGTCCGAGCAGGTCCAGCTCACTGAGGGGAGGATGGTGTTGAATGCTGAGCTAAAGTCGATGAATAGCACTCTTACATGGGAGTTGCAGTGTTCCAGGTGTGACAGGGCCAGGTGTAGTGTGAGGGAGATCACGTCGTCTGTTGACCAGTTTGCACCAGTTTGGTGGTGCGGGGCACACAGTATGAAGTTACTCAAATTAGGTATGAAGTACACAGTATGAAGTTACTTTTTAATGTTTACGTTTGATATGTATGCATCTGGTGCTGGCCCAGCCCGTCTGTCAAAGTTTAAAAGTCAATGTGGCCCCTGAGCCAAAATGTTTGCCCACCCCTGATTTTCACTATAAATGAAAAAAAGGAGCAAGAAGTTTTGCAGACCAATCAACAGGCTCAACAGTTGAATATACAAACATGAAAATATAACAAATATAAAAATACCAAGAGATATAAAAAGAATAAAAGATATATAAATACAAAGTTATTTGATATTTTAAAATACTTGTTTGTAAATTTCAGGCTTGTTTTATTAATATGGGTGTTGCAGAAATGTATATCCATTTCATACTCAGTACCTGTTATTTGTAGTACTGATACATTAATATTAAGTGACAAAATCCACAGATGTGGTATGTATGCATGTACTCAGATGAAACCAGTTGAAATCATAGTCAATTATGAATAATAATTATAAAGATTATAAATGATTTAAAAAATTAAGGAAAAATCAGCACAAAGTGTTTTTAGTAAGGTATAGCCAAGACAATCTACCACAACAGTTTCAGCGCTGGCACTTACTCAACAAATCTCTGAAACTGTACTGGAGGGATGGAACACTATTATTACAACCCAATTATTACAAGGGGACAAATAGACCAGACTGTCCTTGGACTGTACTGTTCTCTTGGTGCATGCCACGCATGCACTCATCTACTTGTGGAATCTGGTTAGGAATGACCCATTTGACCTTATCACTTTTTTCATAGCATTTATGGTTTTTACACCACTGAACAGACAAAAAATGTTTATTCGTCTTTGTAATGAGGGGGTTGTGCACCGCTGTCCTGCTATAATATCCCTCCCTGTGTAGTTGTGAATTGTTCTTGGCAGCACAGACTGATCACATCCTGCACTGGAAGTCCCATCTGACAAATATAAATGTCAAATTGTAACAATTTTGGATATTTTTTGAAAGAATAACAAAAAATAGAATTAAAAGCACATTTTCATTTCTCTGATAAAGGTGGCATTAACAATAAAATAACTTTTGCATTTCTTATATGTGTAGACCTTTTTTTCCGCTTTTAAAAATGGTATATAATGCATTTTGGAATGACACCTTTCATACACTATATAGACAAATGTATTGGGACACACTTGTTTTTCAGGGTTTGGGCCAGGCCCCTTACTTCCAGTGAAGGGAAATATTAATGATTCAGCAGACCAAGACATTTTGGATAACGCCATGCTCCCACAGTTTGGGGAAGAACCGTTTTCTATTCCAGCATGACTGTGCCCCAGTGCACAAAGCGAGGTCCATAAAGTTGTGGCTGGATGAGTTCAGTCTGGAAGAACTTGACTGGCCCACACAGAGCCCTGACCTCAACCCCACCCAACACCTTTGGGATGAACTGGAATGGAGGTTGCGAGCCAGACCTTCTCATCCAACATCAGTGCCTGACCTCATAAATGCTCTAAAGCAGAGGTCCCCAACCACTGGGTCGCAGACTGGTATCACACAGAAAGACAGAATAAAAATATTTTATTGATTGTCAGAGTGTGAAAGGTTTTTATTTTGAAAAAAAAAAGCTAATCTCGGTCACGTGATACAGTACATCAAAACTTTAGCCCACAAGCTAGAAAAAATGAGTAAAAAAACAAGCACACTTTGTTTTAGTTGTATCTATACTGGTCCATGAAAATATTGTTTTACACGAAACTGGTCCATGGCGCAAAAAAGGTTGGGGGCCGCTGCTCTACAGAATGAATGGGCACAAATTCCCAGAGAAACAGTCCAAAATCTTGTGAAAAGCCTTCCAAGATGAGTGGAAGCCGTTATTGCTGCAAAAAGTGGATCAACTTCATATAAAAGTCTATTTATTTGAAAGCAATATCATTAAAGTCCCTGTTGGTGTAGTGGTGTAGTGGTGGTCAGGGGTCCCAATACTTTTGTCCATATAGTGTATAATACCTGACATCCTATTATGTATGTGTGTGTGTGTGTGTGTGTGTGTGTGTGTGTGTGTGTGGGTGGGTGGGTGGTTGTGTGCTCAGGAGAACTTGCTGGTAGACTTGCTGAAAGCTGAGGAAATAGGTGTCCTTAACTGCCCTGGATCACTTAATTAACAATGCATGCTGGCTGAACACTGTTTATGCTATTGGAAATGTTTTTTATGCAGTTCTTCCTCTTACCCTGCAGGAAAAAGAAGGGCTCTGACTGTGGTGCATTATACATGACAGATCAAGCTTATGAGTAATGATGTGTGAGATATCCAGCCTCTACTCTCTGTCATCAGCCAGGAAAAACTAATGAAAAGAGATTAGCCATATCAATATTTTTAGAGGAGCATCAATTCTCTAATCCTCCATCATATGCCTCTAATACTAATCCTTATATTACTGAATACATTACCTTTCTGCATGTGAATATACTGGTGATGATACTAAAAACTCTAAAGATGAGGATGACAACAACAAAATGCAACACTACAATATGTAGAGGCACTTTTGCCACAGTTTCAGTTTGTGGTTTTTCAGTGGTTTGGACTGGACAAAGTGCCGCTTTTTTAAAAAGCCCATGAAAATACACAAGCACAATGTTTTGTTTTGTTTTTGTATTATCAGTGTTTGCAAAACTAAATTATTTAAAGCAGCACTTGGATCAAAATGTGAAATTTGTCTATTACTATGTCTGTTGCTACTTGCGTCGTACAGCAGTGCTGCAGTAGTCTCCAGAGTGAGATTTTCTAGTTTAAAGAGTGAGAAAATCTCCATCTGATGAGGTATCTTGAAGGTGGGAGGGACTTAGAGAAACTGCAACTGCTTTGAGAAGGTCTTTTATGGGCATTCTGTTCTGAGGTTTTGGTTTTTTTAAGAGCTTCTGATGACTACAGAAGGAAAACAGCACCCAAAAATCTTTTTGCAGACATACAGCTGTAGCAACAATCTTCAGGTCATCACTACCATGGAGAGAACGGATGACATGAATGACAACTTATAAGATAAGGAGGACAACAAGTTAAAAGCTAGCAAGGTTAATACTTGAGTATCTAGATCTAGTTTCTTTGTCTGCTTTTTAGTCATTGAAATATTGTTCAGTGACTAAACAGTAACTGCAAAATTAAAAGCTAGCAAGGTTAATACTAATGCTAGTTTGGTTGTATTGCATTAACGGCATTTATCAGACGCTTTTATCCAAAGCGACTGCCATTCCCTAACTACAGGGGGCAGTCTACCTGGAGCAACGTGGGGTTAAGGGTCTTGCTCAGGAACCCAGTGGCCACCACATTTATAACCCATAGAACAGTGGCTAGCAGTCAGGAATGGTTGTGCATTGCTGAGATTCTCGATGGTTGAATGACTTGTATGATATAATGGATGCCGGGTATTGAACAAAGAAAACTTTGATCACATAAATACACAAAATGAAATCAACACAATTGTGAACTCTGTCAAACTAATGAAGGTGAAGGATACCATAATACATACTGCATAACACAAAAAATGTAAAACTATCGATGTGGGCCTGACTGACAAATTCCCATTTTGACCAATTAATTGGTGAATTTATATAATATAAGATCATGGTATAATGACATGTCATTCAGCAACTATATTGTTTATGCAGTTACTTTATGAACTGATTGTTACTGTTGGTTTGAATTGATCTCTATGATCTATATGTTGCCTTTATGATGCATGCAGTTGTTTTGTGTCCTACTTAAGCAATTCCCTGCAGGATCAATAAAGTTTTCTGATTCTGATTCTGATTATTAGTACTGGTGATGCATGATGTTCAGGGAGAATCACTTTGTGACTGATCTCTGTCTTTACTGTTATCCAAACCATGTGAATGTTTGGGGAGATGCGCAGTCACAGGCAGTTAATTTACTAAACAAATAAACTGAATAAATGCATTTTTTTTTTACTCCAGATGCCCTTACATCTTAGTTATCTAATCAGTGCTCTTAAAAGCAAAGTTTGATGAGAAGGCGGTGCTGAACACAGTTACACTGTTGTCAAAGAGGTTTCACCTGTGGCAGGACTTCACAATCACAGTAATTAACTCTGATGAGATGGTAATTAGAAGTAACACTCCATCTTAACCCAGCACTTTGGCTTGAAAGGTTAACTGACCAGACTAGACATAATCTAGACTTTTGCTCAGTCCAAACTGGCATGATACCACTTTTCATGTCTGATAACGTCGAGTAATCTGACACCAATCCCAACCGTCTTTTTCTCTCTTTTCCTCCTCAAACAACTAAGCTGTTAATAATACATTTGTCTGGATGCACATCAAATCCAAAATGCTCTCTACCTGCTTTATAGTGCAGCATATAAATTATGAAGGAAATATAAAGGAAATTCAAGTTTCTACACCCATGTAGTGCACAGTTTGTCCATTATAGATTTCTGCAAACATGGCTGATTAACCAAGGGCTCTTGGTTAAACATACACTCTTTGGGTGCTGGAGACTGTTTAATAATTCTTACATAGTGCACTTTGTAGGGAATAGGAGGTAATTTGAGATAATGCTTTGCTGCTCACCTGTGTAAAGTTTAGTTAAGCATTTAAAGGTGTTTAAGCTTTTTCCAATTTTCTGTCCAGTTCAGTCCAACTGGCCTGCATTAGTCTGATACAGATACTGAGTTTCAAATTGGCACGCCCCTCTTCCAAACCAGGATGGCTCAGTAAGAAGCACAACAAGGTATTGTTGTGAAATGAAATGTCTTTGATCAGGGAATTCAGACATAACTTTCTTTGGAGCCCCAGAAACATCAAATCAGCTCCTGACTGTGACCTAAATTATCACAATAATTACGACATGCCCATTCCTAGTTTAGCTTTCAAAGTGCATGCACTTGTTTGCTATAACATTGCATAATGACTGTAACAGTATTACTGGAGACTCAGGGATCGATATATAATGGAACCCCTGTACTCTCTGTGCTGTAATGTCCCATTAAATGTTTAAAATGCCAGCTTTGGCCTTTGTCTAATCACATTGTTGCTACAGTATGCTGCCCTTCCCTCAGGCACATATATCTCCTACCAGGCACAGATGTATGAACATGTCAAACACTGAGGTGTCATATGTATGAGAGCAGCATGCGATACTCCAGCGGACTAGATCTCTGGGTGCTAACATGCACCCGCCAGCTCCTTACAGAATGCAAATGAGAACACAGAAATTAGCCCATGCTTGAAGAGACACAATCAATAATTATCAGCTTGATGGTTCCCGGGCCATACTGCCTTGCCTTTCTCAGCATCCGTAATGGCCACAGAATGTATATATAGGGTGGAGCCGTCCATCAAACCCAATGAGACACAAAATAGGACGGAGGCTGCTGGAGGCAGGCTGATCGGGATATGTCTCATAGGGAATGCGAAAAAAGGAGCATGCGGCATCCGCACTGTGCACAAAAATAGTGCAGCACTCACTCCTCTGTAGTCAAGCTGTTGGGAGGTAGGCTCTGACAGTAGGTGTCATCGACTCCAATGCCTTGTGAATGCTCTTCAGTCCGTCACAGGAGAGAGAGAGCCAGAGAGAGAGTGACACGCACCAGCTGGGGGAGAATTTCACTGTGCATCTGAACTAGGCTGAGGGGCTGACAGGGAGCCTGCAGGGAGAGAAAAAAAACAGCAGAGGAATTTGTTTCACTTGGGGGCACAAATAAGCTTCAAATCAAAAGCTTTAAAAATGATAAAACTAAACATTTTGCTTTCTTTCATGGGTTGTCTCATGGATTCCCTTATGTCCCCTGTACACACTCAAAAACTCTTAACCAGTGAGGCAAAGTCTCTATCTATCTATCTATCTATCTATCTATCTATCTATCAATATATATATATATATATATATATATATATATATAATCTATTGATCTTTCTATTGTAATTGATACTTTCATTCTATTTCATTCTATTCTGTTCTAATCTATCCATCTACAGTAAGGGGCAACAAGTATTCAGGCACTTTTGTTTTTGTTTTATTCATTTTCACAAATGTACACACAATATCTTGTAAACAACAAACACCATACTAAAATTAATACATATGTAAAAGTTAACATTTTTTAAAAGTTATTCGTGCTGCAAACATACATAAAAATGTTCTTGTGTACACTGCACCAGGTGTCTTCATAAAAGGGTGTTTTTGGTTAGGAAGATGCCAACAAATAGCAAAGGTGAAGGAGAAATAGCTTCCTAAAGTTCTTAGGGACCACAGAGCAAAGCAAAAAAAAACCCAAAATTTCCACACTTTGAGTGATGTACCAGGAGAGAATTGAATCTCATTGGCCAAGACAGGGGAGATGATGGACACTTTAACAAGACATTCCACTGAAAAATTATGGAAGGTTTTGAAATTGTTAGTCCATCAGAGGGACCCTCGTAACCTTGGTAAACAGTTTGCGTTAGAACCGAACCACATCTGTCCAAAGAACCTTTCAATTTTGTGGTTTCAATTAAGTTTTTATTTAAGATTTATTGGGGAAACATGAAACGGGTTCTTTTGTCATTTCCATCTTATGGCATCTTTAGTTTTAAGAGCATGGTGTACAAACAGCTAGCATGGCTCCTAAAGCCACCACAACAGAGCACAAATTTCTCAACATGCCTTCTACAGGCACTAATGGTGCTTTCACATTCTCTTTGTGTAATCGTCTATGAACTATTAATGGTAATAACAACTGCCAATCAAATGACTGTAATAAGAATGACTCCTCTTTGCTTAGCATGTTCTAGCTGTCAGCTGCAGACAGTTTGAGTCAAGGGTTAAATGTGCCATGCAGCCCAGCGCACACTGGAGCAATTAAGAGTTGCCTATTCTAACCTTCTGACCTGTGGGGGGCCACTTGCACAGCTGGGATATTACTGGGAAAGAGTCAGTGGCATGATTTTAAGGAGAGAGAAAAAATGGGGGGTTTGGGGGGGGTGTATAATTGACACAACAGAAGCTTGAATGCCTGAGGGTGTTGCCACAGTAACCAGTTCACAGCAGGCTGCATTCGGACAGTGGGCTGGAGTGAAGCAGATCGGGGCCTGCGTCTGGCGCTATCGTTACAGTCTCAGCCTGACCAGGGCCCAACCCAATTTATTTCAATCAGGAGGGAATGTTTCACTTTTTATTACTTCTTCAGTGCTCTCATCCTCCATCCCTCTCAGGTCACCCATGATAACAGTGCTATTAGCCCTAAAGATCAATGTGTTTTTATTTTCTCTCACCCACTACCCCCCCACCCCCCCTCGAAGCAGCCACCTCCTTCTACGGCCCATGGACGTATTGGGTATCGAGAAACTGAATTACTTTATCTCTCATCCCAAGGGAGGCCTGCCCCAAGAAAAGTTGATTTGCAGCCGCACAATAGCAGCCCTTATTCTCTCATCTTCACCTCTCGCTCGCCCGGCAGACTGAAGAAGCCAATCATAAAGGCAACGCGCGATAGATGAAGAGGAAGAAGATGAAGACAAAAAAACAATTAGAGCCTCGGCAGATGAGGGTGAGGAGGTCAGGCTGTGGACTTGAAGGAGTAACCACAGCTGAGGGGGCTGGATGCAGGAGGATAGAGGCTAGGCAACTCTGTCACACACCAACCATCACATATCTCTCTTTATCTTCGGTCACACGTTCACCCACCCACACACAAACTTACCCGGCAGGGCACCCATTAGGCACACTCTAATTGCTTCACCAGTGGTCCTGACTGAAGGTCATGGGCACATTCATTAGAGCACGGTAGGTTAGCTAATTGAAGCTTACTCAACACCTTGACATAGATGAGTGCTTGTGAGTGTTACCAAAGGAGCACCACTGGGTGACCCAGTTGGGATAAACAGCAAAAACACGCATCCTAAGGGAGTGATGGACAGTTGTTTGGCTGAGTCGGGGCCACTTAGGGATGGGAAATAGAAACAATTATCTGTACTGTGGTCATTATTCTCCAGACTGAGTCAGGGCCTCTCGTTATAATAGTGCTAAACAAGGCTGCGCTTGTAGCCCTCTTTTCCAATGGTTATCTGTGCCCGTTGTTAATGAGAGAGGGAAGTGTTGGGCTTGTAAGAGCATGTATGATGTTATTAGTTTGAGCTGGAATGACCTAATGAGCTTTTCAAAATGGACCAGAATAGTTTCACACTGCCGCTCTCACATTTCTTTTCATTTTTTTTTAACCGGATAAGTCAATGGACCATACCCACACTGACCACAATTACATGCACTAAATATTTTTTGTGGATTTATGTACCCTTGAAATTTTAATTTAAAACTACATTTCCATCATTTAAAAAGCAGAATGGCCTGAAACACTAGTCCTAAGTAGGCATGGTTTAATAGCTTGTAGGCGTAAGGCAGATACACACAATGCATCGCACCTTGCTGCACATGGGAATGTGCAGCCACAGCCCGGGCAGAGTGCCCATGCTGGCCCTGTCCACAGCTGAAATTGCCAAAATAAGTACATGAGCATCAGGACTGGACCACGGAGCAATGGAAGAAGGTGGTCTGATCTGATGAATCTAATTTTTTACATTATGTGGACAGCCCAGTGCATGTTTGTCGCTTAATTGGGGGAAGAAATGGCTCTAGGATGCACTGTGTGATGCTCCTTTCTTCTTTTATCAGGATATTGCATGATGCCACACTAAAAAATGTTCAGAAATGGTTTGAGGAACAAGACAGAGTTGACTTGGTCTCCTAATTCCCCAGATCTCAATCTGATTGACCATCTGTGGGATGTGAAGGACAAACTAGTTTGATCCATAGAGGCTCGCCTTGCAACTTAGAGGAATTAAAGGATCTGCTGCTAATGTCTTGGAGCCAAATACCACAACACATCTGCAGAGGTCTTGTGGTGTCCATGCTTCAACGGGTCAAACCTGTTTGAGTGGCACATGGTGGACCTACACTGTACAAAGTAAGTGGTTTTAACATTGCAGCTGAATTATGACTTTCTCATAACTGCTATTCTATTATTATCGTCCTGGCTGAAAACATTTGCATTTCTCTCTCTGAAAACAATGCTTCATGATTCAAATGTGGCAAAAAAAAATGTGGCAAAAAAAAATGTTACATCAACACAATTGCTGTCTTTCAGTTTAGTTCTTTTGGCAGTGATTACTGTGATTTTTATTCATGCGCGACCACTTGACATATTTCAATCATGCAAATTCAAAGCTCCATTGTTTCCAGTGCCCAGTGAAGTAGGAGTGCTGCCTTTGTGTGAAGAATCAGTTTGTAGTGACATCATTAGGCCATTAGAGCGCTCTTGACTGATCAATAGCAATGGCTGAATCATTGACTGGTCTGGAGAGGTTGTCTGCTTAGCTCCATCTGTGCTGAGATCAGAAATCATTTGGCTTGGCGAGACCAAATGGAGGTATATGGATTCACCTGCTCTTTAAGATTAGCTTTCCTCTCTCTCCAGCTGACCCATCACTGTCAAAACACATGGATGTAACCAGTGTGTACCAATCAGTCAAGTCCAAACTAAAGAATGTTTGACTCCTCCACTTTAACTGGTTTAATTCAATTAATTTTACAATTAACCTGACAAGGAATAAAAGTCTCCGCTTGGTTATTGATCAAGTCACATGCTCAACATGTTTCAGAGTCGTAAAACCTCAGCGACCTCAAATGAACCATTTTCAGCCAGCACACTAATGGCCACTCTTGACCAGACTAATCTGAGGTTTTAAGTTCATGCACTCATGTATTGTGTAAAAAAGTCTGAGTCATAAGATTCCAAATCATCCATACAGAATCACATTTTTCTTCTGTATGTTCCCATTTATCTTTTCTAATATTTTTTCAAAATGCACAGTACTAATTGTGCTATTAATGGTAATAATGACTGCCATTCCCCCTGTCATCCACAGAGAGCTCATTTCAATGGGTCATAAGGATTTTCAACAAATTTTCCTCTCAGCAAATCAGAATGAACGTGTTGTATAAAGTTTTGTTACTAGATCTTTCTATGGCTAACAGCACCCAACAACAGTTCAAGTAATTGGCCACCATTGGCACCCACCAGGAAGTCCGTATCGGTATTTGATTCCAGCTGAAAGTGCTGGGTTTGATATCAGACAGGAAAAACCCAATTGTTTCAACTCAATTGTCTATAAACTCTACCTATTTTACCACAGAATTGCTTGTAGTGCATGATTTTGTGAAGCAAAGTCTAGTAACCATCCAGTTAGCTTCACATCACACAAAACATATAATACTTAGGTAGCTAAGTATTATACTGTTATTACAGTTTTGTTATTTTAGGTTTTGCACATTTGCACTGCACGTGATATTTACATATTTTGTTTGTTAACTGAATAATAGAGCTGTGATGTAAAGTTGGTTATGTATGTTTTTCAGTAGATCAGCGGAATGATTGAACTGCTTGAGTATTTTATTTGATGGTTCAAATAAAATAAAATAACTAATTTTAGAACTTAGGACTGAAGAAATAATCTGCAGCTGCATATAAACCTAAGGTCACCATTCCCAATGCCCAATGTCAGCTAAAGTGCTTTGGGTTGTGGAGCAGTGGAGCTGTGTTCTCTGGAGTGTAGGAGCTCCATCCAGTTCCTTTGGGATGGGTTGGAGTAGTTTTTGTGACCCAGAACTAATCATCTCACCTGTACCTGATCTCAGTGATGTTCTTGTGGCTCAATGCAATAAAATCCTCACAGCAGTTTTCCATCTAGTAATCAGGTATTCCCCGATGAGTAGAGGCAGTACCTGCAGAAAAGGTGATACTAAGAAAAAGTTCACTGAACTGCTACGTAGGCCTACTGTTGGATTTCTGATAATGTATCTTCAGGAAGGGCTAAACTCTTAAAAACTGACATCCATATTCAGTTAGAAAAAACAGCTTTAATTTAAGAAGAGCAGACGGAGTTCATGTGTAATCTTGAACAGAGATCTTAGAAAGTCCCTTGACAAAGACCTCGATTAGAGCAGGCCAATTTAGCCAGATTGGTATGAGGAGTATGAGGAAGCCAGTGGTGCAGAGTCCCATGGAGGCTCAGCTCTTATTAGTCCCCTCCTGGGCTGGTGGTGTAACCTTCCACCCCGGCCCACCGCTCTCAGACATCTGCAGTGATCCGTTTCACAGGGCATCTCCACGCTCAGACAGGCTTAATATGGCTGAGTTTAAGGTGGTCTGTGTTGGTGAAACACTGTTCGGCCTGGTGCTGTGGACTCCTTAGACCCTGGTAGGGCTGCCACAATTACTCTACTGAACTCAATTACAGGTTTGAAAAAAACACAGAATAAAATTAACCTTCTCAGCAAATCAGTTGTGAGTAGCTGACAATCTGGATGATCATAATGAATATTTTAAAGACCATTCTACTGGTCTCAAAAGCCAGAGAAACATATCCATTTAGCATTTGTCATGACATAATGCTGTTACCAGTTTTTCCAGAAATGTGTCTTGGGATCTTTGGGTGGCCAGGTCTGATTTGTGATTTCTTTTTCTAAAAATCTGTTAACTATCAAAACAAATCAACACAATTTACTAGAGCGTAATCAACACTGTGAGGGCTGAAATGCGCACTTTGTTTGTGCTAAAATCAATATTAAATTAAATATTACAAATGTTTGTGTGATGCTAAAATTGAGTGTTGTATTTAACATCCAGCAAGATTTAACAAACATAATAAAATGCTGCTTGAAAACCACTAACCAGACCTGAGAACTGACCAAGCGTGCTTCTGATACTCTAATGAGAATGAGCAAACATGATTTACAGCCCCCAGTTTAACACTTCTAACCTGCAACACAACTGAAGCAGAGCTAAACACAAAAGTACATGTGAAGCCAGGAACAACTACATATGCAGGCCATGTTGTAGCTGCATCCAGGACACACTAAAAACATTCTTCCACCTTTAAATGGTGACATCATAAAGAAGGTAAAGACTCCTTTTCATTTTTCTACTGGACAGGAATCCAGGGAATGCTGGCATGGCTGACTGAACAAATGAACAGATGAATGGATGGAAAAAACAAACAAAAGATAGACAGATGAGCAGTTTGCTAGTAAGCTAGATTTCTTTTTACTCTTTTGTTAGCTTTTGTTCCTTCAACACATTGAATTCTGCGTGTCCTGTTTGCACTGTTATGAATAATGCAAATAAAGTAAAGCAGCCCTTATAGTTATCCCTGAACACACCACAGCACAAAGAGTGAAATTCTTTGTCTGCATTTAACCTATTCACTAGGTGAAGCAGGGGGGCACCAGGGAAGCAGTGTGTGGGGACAGAATCTTACTCAAGGGTACCTCGGTGGTACCACTAGGAGTCCTAGGATGCGAACCTATAACCTTCTCATCACAGGGGAATTCCCTAACTACCAGGCCACCAGCTACCCCAAATCAAATTAAGATTAAAATAATGTATATTAAAACAAGTTCTAAAAGGTTAGAGCATTAACCAAGGTTAATATTCAAATAAATTAAATACAATTTCTTCAAATCGAAGTCTCTCGGTGGGGAACATAGGGGACCATTTTATTTAAGCTGTGGGGGCTTTAATAAATACTTAGACCTACATCTACACAGGTTTAGGTTCCCTGGACTTTACATACAAACATTACAGATACACATTATAAAGCACATCTTTAACCACATATAGTAGCAACATGCCCTCTTTCTTCAACTGCAGAGCTAACTGTAGTTCAAGTTCAAGTTCAAGTTTATTTATATAGCACATTATCATACACAGAAGGTCATTCGATGTGCTTTACAGCAATGGAAATTAAAATAAGAATAGAGAAAAATTAGAGAAAAATATAACAAGATACTGAGAGGGGTAAAA
>JBBPCX010000160.1:5748170-5761695 GCA_037974365.1 Hydrocynus forskahlii
CTCTCTCTCTGTCATACGCGCACACACACAGAATGCCCTCTCTTTTTTCCCCCAAATACTCCCATTAAAAGTTTCAGCTGCAGATTCATTTTTGACTGGTAATTGAATACTACTTTGTTGAATATTACTTTGTTGGTGCACACATTCATGGGAGTGCAAAGATGGGTGGTGTGCGTAACTGTATGTGGTGAGCCGTTCCCCAAAATGCCAAGGCCATTTTTATGTCCCAGTCCCCCCCTGCCAGTTACAAATGTGTCCTCCCAAAAAAAGTTGTTACCAAAGCTCCCTATTCATAGGGTTACATTATCCTATGTAGAGACACTCTTCAGGTTCCTCACACATTTCTTTCTCTTAAGCATGTAAAATGGCTTAAGGGGATATTTCTGAGGAGATTAGATAGATCATCCACTTGTGCAAGGAAGAGGGAAGTCAAAAGAAAATAAATTGCTTCTAATTAAATGTAGACTGGAAGTGGAACTGCTAGCTGGGGTGGTGGTGACCTAGTGGGTAGGATACTTGCCTCTAGACTAAGAGGTCATGGGTTCAAATCCTACCTTCAGCATACCACCACTGGGTTCCTGAGCAAGACCCTTAACACTAGGTGGCTCCTGGGAAGACCGCCCCCTGTAGTTAGGGAATGGAAGTCGCTTTGGATAAAAGCGTCTGATAAATGCCGTAATTGTAAATGTAGCTGCCATGCAAGACCTGATATTACCAAATCTGTTCCCATCAGACAACCAGTACTTCAAGCTTTCATCTTTGAGAGAGAGGGGGAAAAAGCTCCAATCTTGCTTCAGATCTGGAATCATAACAGGTTTTTATAATGAATTTTTCCACTGTGAGAAGATCTGAAGGTCTGAAAGGGTGTGGAGCCGCTCAAGAAGTTGTTGCCGAGAAAATGAAACAAAAAATGTGAAGACAAAATTGGACATCTGATATGTGGAAGAAGGTTTTAGAGACAGATGAGTATAAATTTGTGTGAGATTGACTGGATCATAATAAGAAGAAAATCCCACCAACTTCTAAGACTACATTTTGGAGAAGTAGGAAAAATACTCCTGCAGAAAGCTCAAAACAAGCATCCCCAAAAGAATGGAAGTTGAAATGAAGGCAAAGGGTGGGACACTGAACACTGAAAAAATATATTTTATAGTTTACTGTTGTTGAGATTACTATGTCATTTTCTGTTAAAACAAGGTTTCTGCTTTTTCCTGGCACTGGAAAATAAATAATTTTTACATAATGGCTGTTTTGACTGAAAATGTATTAAACTAAAGGGTCTCTGGAATTTAAATATACACTGTACACTGTATTTAAATATGCTTAAATAATAATCTAGCTTTAAAACTATGTAATAATCAGTAGTAATGCAAATTTGATTCATTTTTACTTGTATATGCTAGACTCTGCACTATATTTCACCATTTCCAGATTACTAAAGCGTCACTGCAGTGGAATAACTGACCTCTGTTGGTGAACCATTAGTGCATTATGCCTGTCTGTATAGTTTATTAGTGTGATATAGCCTTCAATAATGAGCATAAATTCACCAGCCAATGAACAGTTGAGCAATGAGCATCATTTAAAATACTGATACTGATGATGTAATCAACATGCAATCCACTAATAGAGCAGGGGCCAATAATTCACTCGTCCATTTTTTACTGGCTTTGAAATGTGACATAGTCTAAATTGCCTTCCTTTAATAAAAAGAACACCCTGGCCCTGATAAATTACAAGCTTTGTCACGGGTATATGTGCGCGTGCATCATAAAATGCGTGCATGGTTTTTATGAGATGCTATCTGAAATAAAAATGTAAACACTGACACATACATCTCCCCCTTCCTCACCAATAAAATGCAGCTCAAGCAGTAAATTCCATTCTGAGGCTATTGTGGAGAGACTGCAGGTGATGTTGGCGCTCTGTTGCAGTAGTTGACCGTGCGTGCTGTATTTCGCTGAGAAAGGTACAGATTTAACACTCAGCAGGTTACACAGTAGCATCTCTGCGGCCTCCCCCTCCCCCCAGCTGCCAAACAACTGTATGCGCTCTACAACAAAGGATATTCTGCTGCAGTGTAGTAAGACACCATGTAGTTTTCACACACCATGTAGTTTTCTGGGGAAAATGTACTTTACTCACTGCTATATACCAGACCTAACAGGGTCATTTTGTAATACTTCCAAAAAAAAAATCTGTCTTTCTCTCTCTCTCTGTCTGAGGTCAACGTATCATGTATGTGTGGGTTTATGAACCAAAAGCAGTACCAAAATCACTACTGTGCCCGAGATGATGTAAATACCTCCGTTCTGATTGGCTGCCCTGTTCTGTGCTTTAAAGCTGTAGGCTGAATGGGCAGATATAGTGTAGGTAATGTGTGGATTTTTGTGGCTGCACAAAAACCAATCAGTTAAAAATGTGCTGATTATTGCAGATTATTTTTTTATTTGTACTGTATAGACTGGGTAGTGAATGGTCTATTTAGAAACTTTATCATTGTTTCCATGCTACTTTAAGCTCTTTTATTTAAAAAAAAGTGTTCATCATATGGAGCCTTTAAAAATTCCTTAACATGATTAAATTATGTCAGGTTTACGTGGCTTGTATGTGTTCTGTACTGTATTGTACCCATCATAATAGGGCAGTGCTGAGTTATTCGCGTCCGTGCTGTGGTGCTTTACGGAGAAAATGGAAAAAGATAAACTCATTTATGCTAGCATTATCTCACAGCGCTGCATTAGCTGCCCCGGTGCTTGACAAGCCGTTGGATGAAGCACAGCCTTGTACTTAACATGTTAATTGCTATTACATTTTCCAGTGCCTCGGTAAATTGTTCCCTGAGTGTAGCCGCTGACATCTTGACCTATTGTAAATTTTACAGTGATTTATTGGGATCGTCCACAGGTCCTTTCTCCCCCGTAACGGAGCAGTTCTTATGGCCTTGCCTCATGAATATTTCAGAGGCCCAATTAAACTATTGCTGACCCCGAGTGCAGTGGCGATCCTGCAAAGCCAGGTGACTCTGGGACAGAAAGGAGGAGCTCTGTATGTGATTATTATCTCCACTGTCACAAAGCTTCATAGCTGTTTGTTTGTGTCGGCATAATCCTCACACCATGCCTACCTGCTGTAAAGGTGATATAATGAAAATACTAAGAAGAAACTGCGAAATCATTCCACTGGCTGCTGAAATATGACTTTCGCTGTTGTCTGCCGCCTGTTTTCATTGTATCAAGGCGAAAAGGAACCATTTCCATTTCATAATGGAATTTCAATTCAAATGTCAGCTACACTTTCTCCAAATATGTAGCCATACGCATTCCCACCAGCCTGGAAGTGTGGGTGCCCTTGCTTGTCTTTGCTCTCCCAGCTGTGTTTTTTGTGTTTGTGTCTCTTTAGTCCATGCCTTGTTTAGTTCTTCCGTCTCAGAGATCAGAAATGATGAATTAAACAGCAGGTCATCTCTGCATGGGAGGGGATTGAATAATGCGAGCAGCAAGTTGGATGAATAAAACAGAGTCAATTTAGATTCTTTCACTGCTGTCAGTGTAATTCTATTCAATAGCAAGGCGCAGAATTGCATCTTATGTCACCTGTGCTGCTCCTACATGCCATCGCACCAAAATGACTCTCTAAGTAGTGTTGTATCTCTATGAAGGCACAAGGGAAATGTAGGCACAAGCTCATTCTATATGTAAAGGAAGAGAGTTCATTGTGTTGAATGTATGGAGTGATATGTGATGACCCTCAGCTTCCTCCTCATAATCATCTTCATCATGACCTTCATTCAGCAGGGTCTGAACCGTGACGCGCAGGGTCTCTATTTCAGGCTGTGGACGGAGGCGTAGGGGAGCTTTTTCAAATGGAACGCTTGCTCTGGACTCACTTCCCTTTTTCTCTTTATGCGCTTGATCTTATGCTGATGAGAGCCCACTGCCCGCAGGGGCCTTGGCTGGCCCGTTTGACCAAATTTCTCCTGTGAGAGTCATTGAAAATTTGATTCAGAGTTCTCAGGGGAAATAAGAGAGGTGGAGGGAGGCCGGCTGGGCCCAGGCTACACACAAGAGGGAGGGAGGTGTTTTTTTGACCCATCAGGCAAGGCAATATCCTCACCTACCGTCAGGCTAAGCAATAATCTTACCAGAGGCATGAACAGCACCCCGCACCACCGCGTGGTTTGAAGGCTCCGCTTGCTTCTAGCAGTCACTAAACAGAACAGCTTTTGTGGTTTATGAGCCACTGTCACCAGCTGGTCATCTATGAACCCCTTTAAAACTGTTTCCGCAGGCTATGCAGGTCTTGGAGTCACTGCACAAGACAACAGGGCCTCCATTATCTCCAAAGATGGGATTAAATGTAAGTCAAATACAGAGACCTAGCAATGACAAATAAATTTTGTTTTATACGAGACCGCACAGAGATGTCAAAGTGATAAACATATTGTTCATGACTGCAATATAGCCTTGTTAAACATGAAGTGCTTAAGGACGAACTGGTACCTTCTATGAAAACAGTGCCTCTGCCACCTAACAAATGACTTGCACTCACCTTGCACTTTATTCAAAACACCTAACTTGTGCTTCCAGTCTCTGGCCATTTTATGAGGTCCACCTGTCTTGTAGCGGAGTGTTTCTGTCATTTGTCAGACACCCTTTAGCTCAGGGCTGGCCAAAGTGTGGCTTGCAGGCCAAAATCATCCCGTGAGAATATTTGCTTTGGCCTGCCAGAAATGAGAAAACAGATGTTTTATACTATAGAAAATTGATTAAATTCTTACTATATTAGTAGCAAATTATAATATGTTACAAAATATATTCTAAAAACCCTAAAACTTAAAAATTCTGAAACATTCTGCCTTCTCTATTGGTATACTGCTTTGATATTTTTGGCCGTTGAACTTCAGTACCCCATCGGAAAATATTTGGGCACCCTTACTCAGTCACTGAACTCTTTTTTGACCGCAGAGATACTCTGTGAGCAGTCAAGTGAACAGCCTGTTTTTTTAATTTGATGTGTTGGAAGCAGGAAAAATGGGTATGCGTAAAGAGCAGCTTCAACAGATTATGATGGCTAGATAACCGGGTCTCTAAAACCACAGGTCTTGTGGGGTGTTCCCGCTACGCAGTGGCCAGTGCCTGCCAAAAGCGGTTCAAGTAAAGACAAGCAGTAAACTGGCAGTTCACTGAAGACATGTGGGGGAAAAGACTACACCCTTTCATGGGATTCCCTAGAAGCAGTGGCCTCTTTCAGCAGGATAATGTTCCCCGACACACTCAGGGTTAGCTCAGGTTTCAAAAACATGACAAAAGAGTTTGTGTTGACTTGGCCTCCAAATTTCCCAAATCTCAATCTGATCAAGCATCTGTGTGATGTGCTGGACTGACCAATCCGATCCATCAACAACATCAGAGGTCTTGTGGAGTTCATGCTTCAACAGATAAGAGCTGTTCTAGCGACACAAGAGGGAACTACACAATATTGAATATGACAGGTGGTTTTAATGTAATGTAAATTAATGTAAAGTATTGATGTAATTTAAACTGATGTCAATTTACAACAGAAACACTGTTAATTGACTGTATTTAAATATGGCACACCGATGCATTCTGGGAGCTGCATCTCAAGTTAAAATGTTAGATTTTACGGTGATTATTTGTTATTTGCAAACCATATTTGGAAAGTAACTGGTACTTTCCAAATATGCAGTGTGGGGCAGCCTTTTTCTGAATATAGTAATTGTGGGGTGGATCTTCCCAGCAAATCTTGCTAGTTTTGTTAACCCAAAGATATGTCTGAAAGCATTTAACATGTTTTGGTATTCGGTTAACTAGTTTATACCTTAGTGTTACATTACATTTACGGCATTTAGCAGATGCTTATCCAGATACAGTGCTTAATACATCAGTGCTTAATTAGTCTATGTCTGTTCTTCATACCTGTGAAGCTATACTAAAATCAACACCTGCTTTTAACCAAATTACTGCCAGCTAAGTTACACACCATAACAAACCCTGTCAAAAGAAAAAGAAAAAAGACACATTACAAAAGACACAGGTTTTACAGTCTTAATGACTGGCATGTAACTGTTATAATGTTTATTGTGTAGCAAGCTGGAACTGGTAGCAGGCTGGAAATATATTTACATGTTGCAAATGATGTAGGAAAACTGAAGACCCTTATTGTAAAGAGTCCATTTGTCATACGTGAACACACAGCGCACAGTGTGAACAGCACAAAATTGAACACAATCAGCATGTGAAGCAGCAGGCAGCCAGGAACACAGCAACAGGGGAGCAGGATGAGGGGATAGTACCTTGCTCAAGAGTACCTCAGAGGTGCCACTAGCAGTCAGAACCCACGACCTTCTGATCGCAGGGGCAACTCCCTAACCACTAGGCCACCAGCTGCCTCAATCATCTGGCTGCACATGATGTGGGTATAACTCATTTTCCTCTTAATTGTTACTAGGGTCGCGGGTACCCAGAGCCTATCTATGGCCCTCACCCTGGGCGGGGTGCCAGCCTGTCGCAGGGTGAACACAGACTCACACCTACAGGCTGTTTAGAATTCCCAATTCACCTGACATGCGTGTCTTTGGACTGTGGGAGGAACCGGAGACCCCAGAGTAAAACCCACACCACCACGAGGAGAACATGCAAACTCCACACAAACAAGGCCGGGACCCGGATTCAAACCCCCAACCTTTGAGGTGTGAGGCAACAGTGCTACCCACAGTACCACCGTGGGGCCAGTGGGTATACATTAGAGCATAAATGAGCTGTACATTCATAATGCAGAATGCTGTTAATCAAGTGTTCTATAATAATACATAAATTATTAAATACAATAAATAAAACAGTAAATTAATGTATTTTTAACAATAAACAACATCCAACAATGCCCCTGCGCAGTGCTGACCAGATTATTTACGTGGGCCATTCTCAACATAGCAGTTACACTGACACTGTATTGTACTGGTGTGAGTATATTCGGCACAAAGGTGTCACTGGGGTTTCAAACACCTCAGTACCACTTGTAGATTGAGGATGGTCCACTATCCAAAAATACCCAGATGAGAGCACTTCTGTGGTCCAAAACCCTCCACTGATGAAGAGCTGAAGCATGGCTAGCACAGCTGTAATGGACCTTCAAGGACAATGTTTCCAATAAAGTGGCTGGCCTCTCTGTTTACAACCTCTACGCAATAGTTATCTTCAGTCCTACAGACAATGCTGATGGACATACATAAATATAAAAAATAAATCACATTCATATGTCATATACAAATTGATTAATTGAGTTCAGTAACTGTCTTTTACCATCCTTCTGGCCTTGATGTCTCTGCCTGATTTTAAGACAGCGGCAGTGATATCTTCAGAGCCCAGTGTTCTCTTCTTGCTTTCTGCATTTAATCATCTCAGCTCTTCCTGCAGGTAGCAACAGAAGAGATTGATGGTGGGTGATAAAAGCAGTGACTTTGTGGGTGTGTTAATTATTATTCATGTAACATCACACACAACATGGGCAGGGCAGGATTTACAGCAGCATGGCTTTGCAGCGGCTGTGGTACTGGGGTAATTTGCGATGCAGACCCAGGGGGGCAGCATTCTCCTCTGCCTCTCTATTTCACTCCCCCTCTCTCTGCACCACAAGGGACCTCTGCCTGTCAGACCACCAGGTTCAAGCATGCCGCCCACTCAGTCCCTCTCTCACTCTCTCTCTATGTCTTTCTCTATCTCTGTCTTTCTCTCTGTCTTTCTCTCTCTCTCTCTCTTTCTCTCAGCAGCAATGTGCAAGGAACTCAAGGAGACACTGTAAGGATGGTTCAATGAAGGGTTAAGCCTGGCATGTCACAGTTCTGGGCTTTGACTCACGAACGCCGCTCACGAAGAAATCAGCAACGCTGTGTCCTGTCTCAGAGATCTGCCAGGGACAGTATGTGAGTCAGAGGCAGTCTGGCTGTTGCTAATGGATTCTTTTGATCCAGATCTTCGCTGATGATGAAAGCCTTCCTCATCAGACTCGCATATCTATCTCATCTCATCCCCACATCTGCCACCCCTCCATCTGCTTTCAATGACCCTCTCACACGAATGGTGAAGAATGTCATCTATTCTCCAAAATGTTAATCATCATAGTGCACTCTGTGGCCCTTTCTCTCAGCAAGGCTCTAACCTTACACATCAGAGGTTCTCAAGCCAGTCCTCAGAGACCCTGAGACCATCTACAGCTTTCTTGTGCTCCATTTCCAAAAACACTTGATCCAGACCATGAAGGGTCATTGAATGCTGATTACCTGCCTTAGCTGCGTCAGAGCCTAGTAAAGAAAAAGGTGTGGACAGGCTGAAGGTCTCTGAGGAACAGACTGAGACACCTGTAGACTCTAGTGACTTTGCTCCTTTAGCACTGCATAACTACTGCCCTCTAGTGGAAGTAATAGGACAACAGTCTCTTGCACCCCTACAGCTGCCCCCCTGTTGAAGAGAAAGTGGAAAGTCTCTTGGCTCTGTGAACTAGGTGACCTCACTCTTTCTCCTCCTAGTAGCTGGATAGCAGGTCATTTCTATTTAACCCCAGGGCCACAAGTGCACTGCACCTCCAAGGATAAAGAGGAAAACTGTTCGGCTAGCTGATCAGGCAGACAGACATGCGAGCAAAGCATTCATAAATAATGCAGACCACTCTGGGAACCGCTCAGTCAGCCAAGCATGCGGCACAGTTTAGTCATCCTGGAAAAGCTCAGGACACTTGCATTTTGAACACTACACTTATTCAGAGGAAAGGGGAAATGGAAAGAGAAATGAGGGGCTGAGAGGGACAGGAGGAAAGGTAGAAAAGCAGAACGGGAAGATGGGATTGAGGGGAGGGAAGCGAAAAAAGAAAAGGGAAATTGAGATCGAAAGACAGAGAAGGAGACTGTGAGTGGGCGGAGAAAATAGGAGGGGAAAAAAGAAAGATGTAGCGGAGAAAGATAGAGGGGGGAGGGAAAAACTAGAATTTAGCTCCTATTGAGGCGTTGTGATGGTGCTGGGGGTTAAAGAGCAAAGTGTGATGGATACAATCTCATTAGAATGGGCAAGTGAGGCTTTAATTTCCTGAACGTGTTCCATCTTTATTAATGTCAGGAGCAGCAGGTAGTCAATTGCATTAGGGCTTCGATCACTGCCTGTGCATGCTCCAATGACAAACATCAAGCAAGGGCATTCGTTCTGAAGGAGACCACTGCAGACCTCACAAGAGCTAATTACAAACCCATCGCAGGTCAGAACTAGAGCAGAGAAATTATTCTTCAACTGCTACTACAAAAAGCCACAGTATCACACTTGGGCTATAGTGAGCTTATTAGCTTCATTGCAAAACAATGACACAACAGCAGACACACCAAATAGTCTATTAGAGACACCCACCAGCCAACAGTGTCCAGAAAGTTACAGTGTATGGGGAGAAGCCTGCAATAACCTAAGCTCAGGTTAGGTCAAATAAAATAAAGGTTTCTGAAATATTCCAAACTGGTGTAGTATATCCATATATTGTGGATGTCCTTTCAATACATTACCAAAACCTCTCTCAAACTGCTCAAGCCACATTCACATTTTCATTATGGTGATGGAGACTTATCAATGTGCTTTAGGATGTAGTATGATTTACTGTAAGATATTAAAAGAAATGAACATAACATCAAAGCTATAGGCAAACATTTCAGACAGCGTCGAGGCTGGTACTCACATCGCAGCCACAAGAACAACTGATCTTGGATTATATTCCTCTATATTTATGACGGTCATTGTCACAAAAACTGATTTTCTATCAGCACTCACACTTCTGAGGCAGTTTTTGAAGTTTTCGGTGGTGAAGTTTTCTTCATTTTTATAATTCAGAGTCACACTGTGCCCTAAACCACAAAGACAACTCGGCACTGCCTTAATAAAGAGGTGGACGTGGTTTGAGAGGGTTGAGAGAACTATGCGGTGTATTCACAGAAATGATTCTTGAATATTGTGAATTTTGACTTCTAGTGTTCGTTAGCAACACTAGCCTCACAGCTCCAGGTTTAAACTAAAGACACGAAATTTAGACACCACACAAACCTTGTTTGATAAATTGCATCTGGGGTAAAAAAAAAAAAAAAAAAAAAATATATATATATATATATATATATATACATACATATATATATGTATATATTATAAGTTTTTTCTAAACTTCTTAACTGCCATTTAGGAACCCATCGATGTGTTAAGATGTTTTGGGGAAATTCAGTCCCTTACCAATCCCTTGCTGAGTTGAACTGGGTGTGTTTCCCAGGACTGCAGAACAAAGTTTTATGGCCTTGCTCCAAAGAAACCCTTTCAACAACTTTGTTTTGTAGAATGTACAGAAACCAACTAGTTATGTGATTGCAATGTTTTGATTCCCATTCCTGAATTTCTACAGAAAGATTAGGATGCATTGTCTTGAGCCAGAACTGGAAGCACCTTCATACGCCCTGCCTGCCGTGTTATGTAAATGAAGAGTGCCTGTGAGGACGGTATATGTAAAGCGCACACATGAAGCCATTCTGCTGGAACATGGAAACTGCGTCTCACTGAGTTGTAGGCTGCCTTCTAAATCTACATGCTTTACAGCACTTGTCAGGTTATTGATAGCCATGTATTCTCTTCTGCAGATGTGAAGAGAGGTAATGCATGAATTCCACATATTAAATAACGCAGGTCACAAATCAGTACTGTGATCTACACCAAGGCTAAAGTCAGGCAAGAATGAGTATTGCGAAGCAAGTGGCAGTCAACTGAACAAGTCAATTTCCAAGACCTTGCATTTCTTAAGTGTAAAAAGTAGTAGCTACTCATCCAGTAAAGGGCATAGTCTTTCAGCTCTATGAAAAAAATCATCGGATCATGTGATTCAATCTCTAAACTCCAAAGGAATTGAATGTAGAATTTCTCACTCTCATAACTACATACATGTAGGTTTCACTGTAGTTAATAACGTATTTTCACAGTCTTATTTTCACCAAGCATTCCTTATTTTCAGGGTGATAATCCCATGCAGTGAAATAAAGATCAGAATAGAGACTTTTTGACAGCAACTCTGCAAATAAGACTGAAACGGGAACGAAACGAAGGATCCTACTTGCCAGGAGGCATGGTTGGGAGGACAGCAATCCCAAGGGACGCCTGTCGTCTCCTAGCTCACCCCTCACTGATGAAGCACAACCATAAAGGCTTCATAAAGTCTTCATAAATATGCATTACCCAAAGCTATAGCTCATACATGAGGAAAATATGGCACTCAGGTCCATCTCTGTCATGGTAGATCTCTTATAGACAAGCATCTGCTCCCCAATGCTTTATCCATATTCGGCAAAGTAAAATTGCCAATGGCATTGTTCAATTATTTATAATTCACCAGTCATTGCAAAGGTTACTGGGTCTGAACAAGCCTAGCATTTAAAGAGTTCCATAAATCCAGCTGCAGCCTTTTACATATATACATATGTTGAACCAGGCCACACAACGAGGGAGTGTAATTTGTGTAATTTGTGTCCCGCCGGAGCACCTGACAAACCTGACCTCCAGTATCCTGACACTGAGCAGACACCCCACAGAGCAAGGGCAAAGGTCACGTCCAAGCTAAGGGTCTGAGAGCATTTGGCTGACCAGGCTCTTCCAGCGCTGCTTTTTATTACATCCTCAGACTTTTCCACAGAGACTCTACAGCAGTGCCTTGCTTTATGGAGGGTTGAGCCAACCTCACGACCCCATGGCCAGAAAAAGAAAACTGTTGTGTCTATTCTACAGCTGCGGGGAACCTGACAGAAAACTTAGGCAGTGTTTCTGCTTTAGTTAAAAAGGCTAGGCCAGTTGGCTTAATACGTAATGTCAAAAACTTTAATTAGTCAGTATGTAAAATGTCAAAAATGGGTCTTTTCTGAGACAGTTTCCCAATTTGAAACAAAAGGATATTTCCAAAGGTTACACAGAGTCATTTCATATTTTAATTTAATTACTGGAAAAGGCAATTTAGATATATTTCTTCCAGATATATTTCTTTTTTTTTTCTGGACGGGTCTAAGGTCGATGTCTGCAGACTACTGGGTTTTGTAAATCTAGCTGAGTTGTGACAGGGGCAGAAAAGGACTTAAAGGGCTGGTCTCTGTGAAATCCTGAAGAAATACACTCCTGGCTTTTACTTAAGACATGACGTTGCCTCATTCAAAGAGAATGATTCACACAAGAAAAGGCAGAAAAACAATAAAACATTTATAATAATACAGCCATTGACTGCAGAGAATCATCAAGGTCTCTCCAGTCCAGTCCTAACTGAGGCATCCTAAAAGTATCAATAAAAAATTGATTGTGAAGACAATATCAGTACAGTTTAATTGAAACTGTTTTTTTTTTAATGTAAACATTTGAGGTAATAGTTTTGATGTAATTTGTCAGGGTGGGTGATTTAGGGCAGGCTATGTTTTGCCACACCTCCATGAAAGCAGCATGGACACTAACGTTCAAAATGATGGATGACTATATCCTATTGGCTTTTTTATTATAATTATTGAGATAATTATTTATAGAATGTTCAGGGCTATATCCCCAAATGGCCAGGTCTAATGACACCTCTGCTCAAACTATGGCCAAGAACTAGTGCTAGTGCACTTTCTCCCTGAGAGGATCTTTGGTTTATAGAGGACCATTGACAGGAGAAGAATAGCAAAGCAAAGCCTCTCCAGTATGCTGGTAAAAGTAGCTGCACTGGGCCCCTGAGGAGGGGTCTCTGGAGGTCTCTGCTGTGTTTGGACACCTGTTTGCATTTGGATTTCCCCACTGAGAGAGCAGGGCCTATTGTATCTGACCACCCACACGGCCACATAAAATAGGCCACACAGAGCAAGAGCGCCCCCTCTGTGAGCACCATAACTCAGAGTCACGGCGGCCTTTCTGTTCTAGAAAACAGCCGATCATCAAGCACTGATTAAGACTATGTTAACTATCATGCAATCAAGGGTGTTAAAAGTGTTTTTTGGTTACCTAAAGAACCTTTCAAATGTTTTTCACTGGAGCAAGTAATGTTGATTATCACAGACAATAATTTACACACTTTTTCAGAAAACAAGGTTTCTATTATAAGTGGGTTTTGAGTCAGTGGGTAACCTGTAGCAACATATGTACAGTAGTCCTGTCAAGAACCATCCATTAAAAGGTAGTTCTTCTATGTCATTCCCATAGCTTTTGGCACATTTTTGTAGGAGTGTGTGTATTCTACAGGGGACCTTCAGCTTTTTAAATTAAAATCTTTCCGAATCTGAAAACTACACTGAAGTATGTTTCCTACTTTTCCTGTCCTTCCTTTATTTTAGCCTAAAAATGTAAATATAGCAATTGTTCATAAAATAAAATGGACATTTCTTGTACTCTCAACAGTAAAAAACTGAAAAAACAAAACAAAACAAAAGTGGCAGTGAAAGGTAACCGTTTAAGAAATTATTATGGTAATAAATTAAGAGAATAAACCAAATGTC
>JBBPCX010000160.1:5768793-5809500 GCA_037974365.1 Hydrocynus forskahlii
CAGGCAGGAAAAATAGATAACACAAAGAAAGGAAGAAAGAAAGAAAGAAAGAAAGAAAGAAAGAAAGAAAGAAAGAATGAAAGAAAGAAAGGAAAAGGACAAAATGACACAGACCAAAAGAAAGAAAAAATAGAGAAAGAAAGAAGACAGAAAAAACTAATAAGGAAAGAAAGACAGAAAGAAAGAAAAATGAAAGAAAGACCAAAAAAATAAGAAGAAGAATAAAAAATACGAATAAAAAGAAAGAAAAAGGGAAAAAAGAATGACAGAGACCAAAAGAAAGGAAGAAGAAAGAAACAGAGAGAGAAAGAAAAAGAAACAAACAAAGAATGAAAGAAAGAAATAAAGAAAGAATGACAGATACCAAAAGAAAATGAAGGAAGAAGGAAGGAAGGAAGTAAGGAAGAATGACAGAGACCAAAAGAAAATGAAGGAAGAAGGAAGGAAGGAAGTAAGGAAGAATGACAGAGACCAAAAGAAAATGAAGGAAGGAAGAGAGAAAGAAAGAAAGAAAGAAAGATAGATAGATAGATAGATAGATAGAAAGAAAGCAAGAAAGAATGACAGAGACCAAAAGAAAAGCATGTTATTTGCATGTTGTACTTTCTGTTTTGCTGTGAAGATTCTGTTACACTCAAAATGAGTTAGGGGGGAGGGCGGCAGCGGAGGGGTTTTAATGCCAAATTGAGTTAGATAGGGAACGGTCTGTCGGAGAGAGCGCAGGATGATGAATTATATATTAAGTTAATCTCAGCATGTCTCACAGGCCTTGATGGCTGCCTGGGGGAAAAATAAGCAAAGTGTGGCAGCAGTGGACAAGCCTGACACGTTCTCCACCTCTCCTGTCCACACTCTGAGCCCTACAACAGCGCACAGCGAGCGGCCCGGCTTCAGCGGCTAATGTACACGGCCAAAGGTGAAGGACCGCCTCAAACAATCACACACACACACATATACATCATATGCACACACTGGAGTCTCTACTCAGCGGGCAGTGAGAAGAGTGTTTAACCATCAAAAGTCAAGAGTTATTACTGTCATTTTGTTTTTTCTATAAAAATCTAATTACACCTTTACCTTATTAATTACATATTCAGTAAATATTTACAAATTATTTACATTCCACAAAGGCAGACTGGACGTTTTCTGTCTGCTCGTATCCGTTATTTGACTTTTTGTTTATTTAGACATAGTACATTTGATTTCTGAAAGCACATCTGGTGACAGAATTGTCCGCAGAAAGCTGCAAACACTGTTAGCTATAGTGTATTAGTGGATTTGAGTGTACTCGGCTAGCTTTTAATGGATATTCAAGAAAATACATTTAATGCACTAGAAATAACTCAATGCTTATAAATGCTGATTTTTAAATGGGACATACATGTGAAGTCCCAATTGGTACAGCCTTTGTGGATGTAATTTGCCAGAGAAAGGAGAAATATTCTTCATATGTATATATTACCTGGAAAAGGAGGCTATTTCAATTTCAAATGAAATTCACATGGCAAAACTGTAAAGGGTGTTTTTTCATTCCACAGAATGGACTGTATTCAGCAATAACTTTTCTTCAAATTTAATCAAATAGAGCTTTTTGGGGGCAAACACTGAAGGTTGGTTTGACAAAAAAGAAGAATAGTTAAGAAGCATGGTGGGGGAGCTGTGATGTTTTGGGGCTGTTTTCCTACAAAGGCCCTGTGAACCTTGTGGTACCAGGAGATTTTAAATGTAAATCTGGCTGTCTAAGCCAAAAAGCTAAAACTGAGTCATGCTTGGACCTTACAGCTGGACAGTGATTCAAAACACACAACCAGATCCACAACCAATGGTTCTGTGACCAAAGAATCAAGCTTTTGACATGGCTATCCCAGTCCCCTGACCTAAAGCCCACTGAAAACCTGTGGGTGATCTGAAGAGAGCCCCGAAGAGTGGACCTAAGACCCTGGGGGATCTGTAGTGAGGAATCTGTATTGAGGAAATCTTGCTCTGTTTTCTCATTATTCAGTTTAGGACATATAATGAGCAAGAAATAACAACACTTTTGTAATCAGTGACAATAACAGTGACTTCTAAGGGTTACATTCTATGTTTACAATCGAGTTAGCACTTTCTCAACTTCTATTAATTCTCAGTAACCACTATGAAATCACTATGCAAGGAGAGTAGTAACGAGAGGCTTAGAATTTAAGAGGTTAAGTGAGAGTGATTCTGTGATGGATGTACAATGCAGACATGTCAGAATGTTCACTTCACTGACCATATTAATTCTGATAGTTGCTGAATGCCTTAATGATTTCCCATAACATGAGTGCATATGGTATTAGTAATAGCAACACCTGGGACATCCAAGACTGATTAACAGTGTCTAGAGCAGCTCTTTATTCATCACTGTTGTTCTCTTTTTCTCACCACATTTCTCTCTCCCTCTCTCTCTGTCACAGACACACCTGTGATTTACACGATGATTAAAATCCCAATGAGAATGAAGGGCACCATCATCAGGTAGTCAGTCTGGGCTGTGTGAGTGATATACTGTGCATGAGACAGGCCATGTGGAGCAGTTTAACCATGACACATGGGGGGCTAGCGGTGTGCGCATGTGTGCGAGTGTGAATTTACAACTTGCCATGATGGCTGAACACACCTTTTCTGCCTGTCGTCAATCAGGGTGTTTTATGAAAGATATCAGCAGACTGCCACTGTCACAGTAAATTGCCGGGTCAGTGCTCACAGGCTTGATGGCTTTTGAAGGAGAGAGTGTCGGAGCTCCAGCAGGCCCTCACTCATGGGGCCCACACAGAAAGGGCCCTGATATTGTAAAATCCCAGAGAGGCGAGAACTCGCTCAGATGGAAAGCAGTAACTCAAGGTGAGCTGTCAGTGTCAAGCCGCAGGCAGGAGGGCAGCCATAAATCCACTTTGTTATGAGCAAATAAATGAACGTGCATAAGGTAGGTGACCACTGACATTTTCATTGGGGAAAGGTTGCGGAGTGGACTACAGTAATGTCTCTTTTACAGAAGAAAAGGAGCAAGGGGAACGGTGAAAAGGACAGGAGATTTCGATGAGCGTTTACAATTCAAGTGTGGTTTAGGACGCTGGCTTAACACAACAACGCCATGAATCTTGTAAAATGTGTTTTAAAATATTCTGCATATTAGTCCTGATTATTAAGTGGAGAATCCTTAATGATAATATTATTTTGCCCAGGTGTCTATACAAGAACAGTTCTTTAATCACTGCCATAATATCATAGTAGAACCACTTTATAACATATCAATGGATGATTCTTCAAGGAACAATCTTTGCAAATTAGATCTGAGTGTGATTTTTTTTAATTTAAAGAAACCCATGTCATGTAAAGCTTTTGTCTCAGTTTTAAGTCTTTTTTCCCCAAAACCATATGACTAAACCAAGAAATATAGAGGAACCTTGACTATTAAGAGTGTATAGACATTCTAAAGGAATATGTTCACAAAGACTCTCCAGACAAGATTCACTATTTCTGTGAATCACACTATAAGATCAGTATGTACAAAAAGGCTCCAATTCTCACTGTTTTTAAAAATAGGTCCATAGTACTCCAGTTAGTACTTCACTAGACCAAGAATTCCTGGAATCACACGTACAGTGAAACAAGTCAGGATAGTAAAGGTGCTGTCTCTGCTGTCTCAGGTAACACCCAGCCATGTGCTATGAGAGCAGAGATGTGCCAATCACACTAACATAAAGTGGCTCAGGGAAGGTGACCTTTACGGCTGCTCTTCCCTGTGCAGTCCTGACTTTAATAATCCGCATACAGTGGCAGAGCCATGAAGGCAGCTCCTACTGCAGGAACAACGGGGTTTAAGGTGCGCTCCTTTGAAGTTCTTCTTTCTTGTCTGTTTGTGGGAGTGATACAGACCAACACTCACCATCAAAAGAGATCTCCAGACTGTAGGCTACATCTGAGGAGCTCTTAAAGGACATAGGTGAGAGAATGTGTAGCTTGCCTGAGCCCAGACAGCAAGAAAGCGACTAAAATGTGCACCGTTTATTTAATGTCAAGAAATATACTCTAAACTGTAAGGGGCTTAAAAAGATCACTGCCTCTCTCTTTCTCTCTCTCTCTCTCTCTCTCTCTCTCTCTCACAACTGCCATTAGACAGTGAACTATGTTAGAATAAATAGCACTCCCCCATTGAATGCTGTTATTCAGATACATTTGTAAATGCATGACCGATGGTAACCAATGGTAACCGATTATATGCATCTCCATCTCAGTCATATACACACTCTAATTTTGTTTCCTACATTGATTCCAATACCTGAACTCGCAGTATCATCCAAGTGCCAAGTGCAACAATACCAGTGCGTTTTTCTTCTTCAATTTAAAATTTGCATACTTCGCTGTGCGAGATCTCTCAGGATCATGAGTCTATGGCACATGTCTTCCTAAGGCCTCGTCCACACGGATATTTGAATCTTGGATAAATGAACACGCTCTGAACGCCATAGGCGTTTTTGTGCCGTTTTGTATCTGCGCTTGATTGACTTCAGTGAGGCGTTACACTGGAGCTCATCTGACGCTGTTTAGCTCCAGCCTGCAGCCCAATGTGTAGTTTCGGGTATTCACTTGTGGGGGCAGTATCTCTCCAGATTGTTTACATGTTGGACATCTTGATTTGTAGTTCTACATTGAAAACATTGTAGTTCTACATTGAAAACAACATTTTATTATTTGTTAAAACTTACAATCGACATTATTGTTTTAAAAATCCTGATACAGCACCATAAGCAGGAGAGGATTTCAGCAGAAATTCATGCCAATGTTTTTTTGATGCCACACAAACGCGCAGCCGACCGAGCATGACAATGAAGTGACAAAGAAGCTATGTAAACAAAGTCAAAACGCCTGATTAATGAAGTGTATGGCAAACAGGGGTGTAACAATGCATTAAAATATTGTGATGTCACAATGCAAAGCCATAAGAATGTGCATTGTGGAGATGATGCAACACGGAAAATGGACTTTCTGTTGCTGGACACACCAGTTTGGAAATAACGAGCCCCTTTCAACAACTTAGTCCAGCACTCCTCCTGTGCCAGGTCTAGTGTTGTTAGTAAACTGTGTAGTAACGTAATGAAGTTTGTAAGAATACCAGTTTACGGTAAGAATATCAAATTAGGGACCTAGCATTGGGAACTGAATCTAATCATGGACAGGGTATATCATTACATGCCTAAAGACACAGGATAATTCTGTAATGATCATAAATAAGAAACAGTATTAAATGTGGACCAGTCACATCTGACTGAGATATTTAATCTGTTAAATAATGTCACTGGTGTCAATATCAATTCAGCATATCAGATTGGTGCATCTAGCCACGGATACTGGATTCATCAAATTAGAGCAAAACCATTGTGAGCGCCCCTGGACAATTCCCTTGTTTTATTGAAAATGTGTTGACACATTCTCTATAGGAGAAATCTCAAAAAGTCACTTTTTTCTGCAGGTTTTAGTGCCCACTTAGTATTTATTTGCTGAGTTAAATAAGTTGGAAATAAATAAAATATAAAATTTGCCTTAACCTTTGCAAAATGTTTTCATTTTCTCCCAATAGAGTAAAAATAGTACAATTATCGTATCTATACAAGAAAATGTGCAGAAGATGTGAAAAGATGCTTTCTTATTTTCACTAAGAAATTCCATAAAACCTCTGTCAGGTCAGGGGCATGCAAACTTTTAGCATACAACCGTATAAACGTGTGGGACCAGGTTCACACAAATCAGGAACACGGTAGAAAAAAATCAACAAACATCAATTACAAGGTTGACATCAATATTACCTGCTATTACAAACAACACCAGTGCTCTTTCAGGCTATACAAATGTGTCCCTATCAGCCAGGCAGTGCTGTGGTTGTGAGGAGCTGGCTCAGCTGCAGCGAGTGTGTTGGCTGCGGAGCGCCTAATGACTCCGGGAGGAGTGCGGTGAGTAATGAGCGGCTGGGTGTTTGATGAACAGCAAGGTAATTCCGTAAGCCTGCTTGCCGGCACCCAGAGGACTGGCAGTGGCTGCAGCTGAGGCTGTCGGCAGCCACTGACAGGCCCAGAGCTTGATTAAACTTGACCTTGAGCGTGAAGTGAGAGAGAGAGAGCGCGCGAGAGAGAGTTGACGCGCTCGGTTCTAACCTCAGCTGGAAAACAGCGTCGGACATGTGAGGGGTAATTGCAGTGGAAAAGTCTAAAGTAAATCAATGGGGGCCAATCAATGGAGATTTAATTTTTTTCATCACTAATTCCTGTTGAAGAGGGACAGGCTTGGCCATTGATCAAGTGTCCCTGGGTGGTATCGGCAGATTTGATATTATTAATTGAGGAGAAATGCTCAGCTGACTAACTGATAAATCAGCTGGTAACATTAAAGGCAAATAAACATTCACCTCATGCACATACAAGTGCAGGTCAGGGTTGTGTGGGAAGAGAAGCGTCGTATGAATGTAATTGATATACAAATTTCCCCCATTTTCAGGGTAAGCTATTGTCATTTTGGACAATTTCTATTGATCTTTACATCACAACTTTTTACAAAGACCAGCTGATACATTCAAATTACATAAAAAAGTGAAAGTTGCCAAAGAAGCTAAAAGGTTTTGGTCAGACAGTGACTATGAGTATAGCAAAACTCTACTCATAATGACAAGTCACAAGCTTGGTTATGAATCTGTTCATTGGTAGTCAAAAAATAAGATATTTTGCATATAGAGAGCAGTTTCACCCACAGAACTTAATGCAGTTTCATACTGTTGCAGTTTCTATCCGTTTTTCTCAGCCTTACTATGGAGTTTTTGAGGCTGTGTGCCAAGGGCCGCTTTTTCAGCATGTGGTGTGTGAGTATGCACAAAGCAGCTGGAGTATGTAGGTCCAATTTTTCCTGTGAAGACACTGTTCAAATCCTACAGGAGGTTCAATGGCCCAGCTTAACTACTCGCGTGATTATTTAATGGCCTGGACAGAAAATGATTCCTACTGTTTGGCCCCTTAAGATTCTATGCATCCACACAATCTAAGGCTATTTATTTAGTAACAAAAGGGAAAAGGTTCCAAAATGATTGTTACTATTCTTCATAAGCGTCAGGAATAGAAGTCTGGACCCTGTTGGGACAATATCTGTGAAGGTTCAGGGCTTAAAGGTTGTTCTAATTGAACTAATTTGTTGTTGAACCTTGCAAGCATGTTGTAGCTCACCTTGTTGGAGCTTGCTGTAGCAAGAAATATGGAAAATGTACAGACAGTGATCATCTTAGCAACACCAGAATCCCACTGCTCCTCCACCCTACTGGCCTCCACCTAAATCCATTCACAAGAGCAGCATTTCTCAAACATCCTTTACTCTTAATGATAGCATCTGCTCAACCAGTGTTTGACTTTGGAGACTTGTTTACATAGCTTCTTTGTCACTGAGAAGGAGCTTTGAACAGTACCTGATCAATGGGCAGGTGTACCTTGAGCCAGCCATCCTCTGGTACCTCTGTGGCTCCTGCGTTCTCCTCCCTACGCTCCTTGGCTCTGAACACGCTGCCTTCTAAGAAGAGGCCATTAATCACCATTACTGCTACCGCCTGCCACTCAGCCAGTGGGTCAGTCAGAGAGTGATCCTTTTACTCTGCTCTCCCCTACAGATTCCTCTACCTTTCTTCACCAATGAAGGGAATCAATGAGCCTGTCGCTCCAGCTTTGTGTCCACTCACTATGACTGACTGACATCCTGGAAGGTTTTCACACCCAGCGAACTGACTTTTGCTAATCTTTCTGCTCGCAGTTCTCTGAAAGGACCCTTTGCTTCCTACTATTCACAACCCATCATCAGTTCTTTTAAATATATGCTCTTTTAAGTAAAAATGCTAAAAGGGAGAACTTTTGTTCTCCAAAGAACCTTTTGTTCCCCTAGGAACCTTTCACTGGATGGTCCTTCAAAGAACTATTGATGCATATGAGATTTGCAAGTTGGAGAAAATGTCCAAGAAACATTTGTCCAATCCAAGAGCCATTTAACAACCTTTATTTTTAATATATAAACTTCAACAAGTTTCTTCACACTTTTAAATAAATGTTTATTTAAAGAATCATCATTTGAAAGGTTCTTTGTGGAACCAAAAGTGATTCCTCAACAATATTGGTTCCTTTTGGTACCTTTTACATTAAAGTTTAACTAAGGCTATTTTTCCATTAAACAAACAAAGAAATGCCTACAATTACACACAATCATCTGTAGAGTCAAACAAATCTTTGTAGAAGCTCTATAGAAACGTGCAGTAAAGGTAATATTGTTACCATTAACTTCCTCACTAGCTTATGTCATTGTAAAAACACTAGAAAAAGTAATCATTTTAAAAATAGCAGTCAACACATCAACATACCATTCTGTTGTACATTTGTCCCTTACTGGTCATGTAATAACACTTGGTGATATTACCTTTACCTGGAAGAATAATGAATTCACTAAATTGTTGTTGGCTTCCGTTCCAGCTTTCTGATGCCAAAGATTCTGGTACTTTGTGCAGTGGAACACTACCCTAATCCCTATTATCAGAAACAACAGAGGTTTTAAAAAGTGATTTGAACAATCAGTTAGAAGGTGTGCCATCAGTTCTCTATGCACTCTGGCTGCACTCCTTGTAAGCAGGACTGACAATGAGGCTGACTGGTGGTGGAATGCGTGAACGGCCAAATGGATTTAATAAGAATCTCCAGATCAGGAACAGTAGCCCTGTCATTCAGCAGTTGGTGTAAACAGATATGGTGGCAAGTCAGTACTTTGCTGAAGAGTTTGAGATAAACCAACATTAGCTACTGCAGGTAAAGGTAGTTACTTCTCCTGAATTATTTTTTTTATGAGAGCAGCCAAATGAAATGTTATATATACGGGAACATAAATTAAACAGCACAGACAGGATCACACACCCTCAGAGAATAAGTCAGGGGCTCACATGGAAATCGTCTTGTTAACATTCAAAGTAATGCAAGTAATGGTCGAACATCCATCAACCGCATCACTGATTTTGCATCTTCTTCAGGAGTGAATGTGTACTAGATAGGCATAAGGAGGCGTTAACAAAACACTTCGTGACCAGATCTCCAGTCTAATCTGGTTATGATGAGATGAATGATTGATGATGGTTTCCGCACCCATCATAAAGACACAAAATGACAGGCAGAGGGAGAGAAAGACTTCCCGAGACAAGGTTGAAACCACTCTCGGCAAGTGCTGAATTAATTTATGATCCTATTTGAGGCTGAGCAACCCACAGATATTCACCTCACTGCCTTCTATCTGAGGCAGAGCCTGCTGGCCCGTGGATGGACTTTTTATTGTACACACACATGCATATGTACCCCCGATGAGAGAATATGGGGAGATGTTTCTCGGCAGTTTGGCTCCTCTTCTCACATGCTTGGCATAGAACACAGAATAAGCATGGAGTCTGGGGTCTGCAAACTACATCAAACACATCAGACTGAAGAGAAAAAAACAAGCAAATGTACATGCAAACATGCACATACACCACCCCATGCTCACAGACATCTACAATTGTTAGTCATTTTGATTTATATGTAATTGCATAATTAATTAGAGAGCAACGAACAAACATTTTCTATAGTGTACTAACAGATTGAAACTTGGATATGAAACAATGATGAAAACAGGTGATACATGCAATACATCCGTTTTTCTTTCCCTAAAACAAGACCATAGCGATAACTTTTCATCATATTTCCAATGTCTCCTCCTGCAGAAAATCTTTGCTTTGTTAAATTAGCTTTAAGTGAAAAACAAGTAATAAAAGTCCAACAAGTTTTAGCGATTATAGGCATCATGTATAACTTCTAAACCTTATTCACATTATGACTACATGTAAGCAAAGACCATGTAAGCAAAGACCAAGTCTTTGCATCTAAACTTGACTCTGAGCCGACCTGAGCCTGATAAATTTATGTCTGAACCCAACTCAAACCACATCAAGATTGTGTCACAAACTGACCCGGGGAAAAAAAAAAAACTATTCTAGACTGACTCATCCCAAGCCATATATTACAATAATAATAATCTAATACAGTCAAATATAATACAGTATATTCAAACCTATCCAAAATTACAATTAAATTCTGCTTCAGTTAATTTATTTATGAAGCAATGCCTTGGAGTGAAATCCCAAAGGTTTTTAGTCTGTATAAGCCTTCCATATTGCACTTTTTTCATGCTGTGCGGTGCTTATAGCCTATAACAATGTGTGAGCCCTCACTTCTTTAATCCTAAAACTCTGTTTATACATAGAATACACCAATACTGAAAATATGAAATACAAGCTCCCTTCTAGCTGTACTGTCTTCTCATGAATTGATTTGCTGTTTTATTTCCACTTAGTTTCTCATAAGACCTTGTGGACTTTAGCGCTAAATCCTGTCAATAAGAATGTGCAACTCCAGGGTGCAAGATTAAAAACTGTTTTAGGTAATGCGGGTAAGTAGGGAAGGGTAGGGAGGGTAAGTAACAGCTGATGGAAAAGAGTTTTAAAAATCAATTAAAGGAGAGCTGGGCAGTAAGAACCCAAGTCTGAACGTAACTCGAGAAATGATGCCTGATCCTGACTTGAGTTGTTGGGCCTTATTGGGTTTGGACAAATATTGTACTGCTTCAAATACTGTAGACAGCAAAGCAAAAATGTGTAACCAGATAAATTTGCCTCACCAAAAAAAATCTATTCGTCACAGTTGATGACAACCTGAGTTATTTTACACGATGTAAACACAAACTACAGACAGCAGGGTGTTGTTCCATTAGTGCACGTGTTTACCACCTGGATGATTCCCAAAAGGCAGTAAGTCTCCCTGTGTTAAGTAGCCAACCAATGTACTCAACATTTTTCGCTAATTCAAATGTCAATACAGCTTCAGCTCTCAGGTTGTGATCCTCCGCTGCCATATCCAATCTACACAAAGTGGAAAACTAGCTCTCCATAACCATTTAGCTTTGACACATCCCTGCAGTAAACCCCAGTGCTGAAAGACATCCACAGACACTGTAATTATGTCACATAGTTTTCCAGCACTCAAGCTGAGGTCGTCAGTGGAAACAGACTGACTTTCCATTGCAGTAAATGTAAGAGTGGTTTCTGGCAGTCATTCTGTTTTTTACTTTTAAAATCTAAGAATACTGTGCTGTAATATTATGCCTCATTTAGAAATGACACAAAAGCAATTATTTCAAACTGATTTTACATTCTTCAGGAGGAAAGGTGTACAAAAAAACTGAACCTCAATTGTCTTTATGTAAAAAAAACCTCTGTTTCTGAAAGGTAAATGTTAAAGGAAAAGGATAAAACATTCTTTACTTTAACACTTTATTGTAACGTATGTTAACGTATATATAGTTTTAATTAAAGCGTAAGATGTAGCAACGTGGCTGATTCCAACATCAAGAGAATCTAGTATTAACGACACAGCCATCCATAAACTAGTGGGGATTTGTGACTGGAGTTCAAGTTTACATATGACAGTGACAATGTAATAGTGATATTAAAAAATGGTCTCTAATTGAAGTAGGGTAGCAAAACTTAGGGATGCACAATTAATGTCAGATATTTCTCTTTTTTTTTCAAGTAATCGGTCTATATTTGGCCAATCTGGTTGGAATTTTATGATGTTCAAAACAAGGAACCAGGAAAGTGCACTCACAAATGCAGGTAGCCGCTCGGGAAAGGCAAGGCCTTGTGAGGCTAGCGAAGAGCCTAGGGAGGCTGGTGAGGCTAGCATAAGGCCTAGTGAGGCTAGTGAAGAGCCTAGGGAGGCTGGTGAGGCTAGCGTAGGGCCTGGGGAGTCTAACGAGGAGCCTGGGGAAGCTAGCGAAGAGCCTAGAGAGGCTGGTGAGGCTAATATTAGGCCTAGTGAGGCGAGCGAAGAGCCTAGGGAGGCTGGTGAGGCTAATATTAGGCCTAGTGAGGCGAGCGAAGAGCCTAGGGAGGCTGGTGAGGCTAGCGTAAGGCCTAGTTAGGTGAGCGAAAAGCCTAGGGAGGCTGGTGAGGCTAGCGTAGGGCCTAGGGAGGCTAACAAGGAGCCTGGGGAAGCTATCGAAGAGCCTAGGGAGGCAGGTACGGCTAGCGTAAGGCCTGGTGAGGCTAGCGAAGGGCCAGGGGAAGCTAGCAAAGAGCCTAGGGAGGCTGGTGAGGCTAGCGTAGGGCCTAGGGAGGCTAACAAGGAGCCTGGGGAAGCTATCGAAGAGCCTAGGGAGGCAGGTACGGCTAGCGTAAGGCCTGGTGAGGCTAGCGAAGGGCCAGGGGAAGCTAGCAAAGAGCCTAGGGAGGCTGGTGAGGCTAGCGTAGGGCCTGGGGAGGCTAACGAGGTGCCTGGGGAGGCTAGCAAAGGGCATATGGAGGCTAGCGAAGGGCCTAGGGAGGCTAGAGAGAGGCCCACTGAGACGTGCGAGGGGCCTTTAGAAGGAAAAAAGGGGCCATTAATCCCACTAGGGGCAGGGGGCATTACCCTGAATTTTTTGGGGTGGTACTCGGGCTAATGAGGGCTCCAGAGGAGCTCCCCGGCATGGCATGGAACCAGAGGATCAAGAAAGGGTTCCAAGAAGGGAGCTTCATGGAGGTAACTCAGCCTCAGAGAAAAGCAAGGGGCTTCCTGAAGGCTCCGGAGGAGTCTACAAAAAGGGCTTCAACTCTGGGGACAGGGGAAGGCTCCAAACAGGGGGCCCTAGCTCCAAGGACAATGAGGGGTTCCCCGCTGAAGGGCTCCCAGGAGGGGGCTCTACCCTTGAGGACAAGGAGGAGCTCCAGGTTGGGGCTCCGCCCCTGAGGACAAGGAGGAGCTCCAGGTTGGGGGCTCCGCCGACGAGGACAGTGAGGGGCTCCAGATATGGGGCTCCGGCCCCAAGGACAGTAAGGGGATCCCCAGTAGGGGCTCCGTGGATATGGATGGGGACTCCCAAGGGGGAGCGTCCCAGGAGACTCACGGTCTGGGACTGATGAGCGGGGGGGGGGCTCATGGGATGCTACCTTTTGCCTCCACCTCCCCACCTCCGCCTTTTTGGTGTTTCTTGGGCGCCCCGGTGGTGCGCTGTAGGGGCGGGGGTACTGTCAGGGCTGAGGCCTATGACGGTGGGTGGCCGCTAGAGGCCACCTTTATTTAAGTTAGTAATGGGTTGGGTTTTGTTTCCCTGATCACACCAGAATTAAGTCAGGTAATGATTTGTGTCAGCTGCCGGTGTGATCAGGAGCAATTGGGTTTGAGTGTTTGTGTTTTGAGTTCTGTATTTAAGTTAATCTGAGATGGACCTTTGTTGTCGGTCCACCGTCATTCTCTGTCGCACTGGGTTTTGTGCTTGATATCTCTCCTGTATTTTGGAAGAAGCTTTTTTCTTGTTTCAAGCCCTCGTGCTTGTTTTTGGTTTTGTTTTCTGTTAAATAAAGAAACATAAAGCATGGATTTCTGCCTCCGCGCCTGCTCTCACTTGGAACAGAGGGGAAAACGTGACAGTACCAAAATGTCATAACCATAACCATGCCTAGCTCATTGGCTACATAGAAATTGCTAGTCCCCTCCTGCTTTCAATATAGCTCTTTTTATTCATGTAATATGAAGAGGTAATCAGTTTTTCATTTAAGAATTAAAAAGTGTTATTTATACTGCAAAAATGTACTGGAACTAGCATGTCATATTGCCCACATTGTGGAAAAGAAAAGGAAAAAGGTTAAATCTAAAAAAAAATGCCTACAAAAAAAATAAAATCAACCACTGCGCCATTTGGAAGTAATTTGCCTTAGAATTTGCCATAAAAACTCACGACTGTGCACTTAGAGCAGACGTCCTACAAGAAAAAAGCAGTGACATGTAGAAGTAAATAAACTGCATTCATTGCCAGCTCCTATATTCCCTAGCACACACTGCTGATGTTGGTCAGGCACTGATAAGCTTAGATATTCCCCAGTGAGTTAGCTTGGCACTGACTGAGTCCAGTTCCAATACATCTCATGCGCAGCCAATCAATCACTGGCGAGCACCGCAAACTAATCATTTATTGATGGCACAGAGCAGCCATGAATTTCTAATGGCATTCATCTTATTTAACAGTGCAGATCAAACAGAGAAAATCCAAACATGCTGGAAGGAAGAGCGGGGGGGGGAAAAAAAACAAAAGAGTTCCTGGGAATATCGTTCTTTCTGACAGCCGGCCGACGGGTATTGATGGGGAGAGCTGCTGAGTGAAAGGCAAGGCCAAGGTTGGGACTGAGGACTGTGTGAGTGTGTTGAAGGGGTGAGGAGAGCTGGAAAGCGAAAGTCACAAATCTGAATTTCATGGCTTACAAATCAAATCTGTGTATCTGAAGGAAGTGGTTCTTCTCTACTGAGTGATGTTTTTCCTATGTCGTAATGCATTAACTCTGCACAGGCTCAAGGGTTTGAGGTGAAGTGAACCATTCGCTCTGAGAGTGTTAGAGCTTAGCACTCTCAGTGCTGAGTTGTTAGCTGGTAAGACAGTGGTCAGGGACAACTAAAGTCAGGCAGAGGGTGGAGTAGCCATTAAGGATTTGGAGAGTTAGCAATAAGGTCTATTCATTTTAATGCATGGCACATGTACACTGCAAAGTGTTTTGGACTTCACCAGATTTGTTTTATGGGGACTTTCCATAGGCACCAAAAGTTGAGTAAATGGCATAATTGATAATACTTCATATGACTACAAGCATAAAAAAACTAACTGCAAGAGATCCCAAGTTCACTGGTGATGCCACAGTTATCTGGGTCCAGCAGCTCAAGAAAGCACAACTGATCCCTGCTCTCTCTGGGTAAGAAGGAACAGTCACCCCTCTTCCATCATCTCTCAGAGTGGTGCTAACTAATTGCAGGCATCTTCTAAACCATGTACACAGAAATAGCAGTTCATACTATACAATTCCAGCTGTCTTTTGATGTGAGTGGCAGCTAGTGGGGCTATTGGTTACAGATGTAAAGAAAATACAAATTTCCATGAGAAATGCTTCTTTTTATGCTTTAAGTGCCCCTGGAAAATCACTAGAAAAAGAATTAGTATAATAAAACAAAGAAATGGTGACTGGAATGTCATATGGGGGAAAAATATCAGAAAAAGAAGGCAAATTGAGTGGAAGTATAGGGTAAAAGATGCTTTTTGGCAATAGCCAGAATTTATTTGGCTTGTGAATGTTTGTTTGTTTGTTTGTTTTATTCTATTCATTTGTTTTCAGAGGCACTTCAGCCATCGAAAAGAAGTATATTTTCTTCTGCCTTATGCTCTTAAAACTACAAGTGCCAGAAAATGTTATTTTGTGTGATTTTAGCTCCCTAAAGAACCTTTCAATTGACTGTTCTTTAGAGAGGTATTTTTTTTAGATGTGTGAGTGCAAAGATTATGTGAAGTTGTTATATGAAGTTTCTTTATATTTTTAAGAAGTCTTAATATGTCTAAGTTTACAGTATGTACAACACGCTTACACATCTCCTTTGATTGATGAAATATGATTTTTAAGCCCACTTATTCAATTATCACTCTAAGAATCCTCTGTTTAAACCCTTTTTAAGAAGGTGAATACAGAGGTATGGTTCTTTTCAAGAGATCTTTTTAAGTTGCCACTCACAGTAAAAGGTAGTCATTTGGAAAGGAATGGACTTATTTTATTGTGCCATAAAACAGTAAAACATAAGCCATTGTTACGCCCAATGCTTCTTACAGTATACTGTGGTCTGCTAGAATGGCCTTGTGTATTTTGTGAACATTATAGAATTATAAAGTGCATTATTCTGTGAAGTAAATGGCCCATGGATGTTTTTGTTAACCAAACTTTCAACAACTTCCAACAAACTAGTCCACAATTAATCACTGCGGCCCTAAAGCAGAATAATCCATGAAATCCAAATAATCTAGACAAAGGAAAGCTACAGTCCTATACAGTTTAAAATAGTATCATCATCTCATTATGAGGCCCCTTCACCAGTTAAAACAAGCAACTGGACCAGTGTGTATAAATGAAGTGGAGCTGTGCACTCATTTACATAAATAGACTACATTTTTCCACACACCTGCCCCCACAGCAGGCGCACCCACATGTGGGAGCCCTCACGAGAGATGCAGGGGAGTGAGATGATGCCGCTTTGGCACTATAGTCCTTTAACAGCACAGAGAGGCAGCAGCCAGCATAATTCAAACTGTACCTGAATTGCAACCTGCCAAGAGCACAAGCTGTCAAGCCAGGCCACAGACAGAGATACAAGCAGCTGCAGAGAGAGAGAGACGGGAGGTCATGCAGAGGGGCCAGACAAGCAAAGGCCGCTCACATACAGCAATCTCACATTACCTAAGGGTCTGAGGGACAGTTTGCTGTGCCTCTGTTGCCCCCAGCTGGTGAGAACTGGAAAAATAACTCAAATATACAGGATACTGCACTCTTACTGAGCACGTTCTAAAAAAAAAAAATCTGCCTTCATGATACACTTTGTAAGTATAGCACAATTTACGTAAGTCACTATTCATTCATGGTTAGATGACCACAGGACCGCTGTTGGCAGGATGTATTTGGTTTATGACCTATTCTCAATCCAGCAATAATACTGAAAAGTTCAAATAATCACACTGACTGAAACACTCTTAAATCATGTTACTCTCATGTTGGTGTTCCTGTTGTGCTCCAGGTTATTCACTGTCCAAATATCCGATCAGTAATGGTGGTTTCTTTCCATCGACAGATAGGGTCAAGTCAAATCAAGTCAACTCAAGTCAAGTGGATATTTATTGTCATTTCAACCATATACAAAGTACACAGTGAAATGAAACAACGTTCCTCTAGGACCATGATGCAACCAAAAGAACAAAAACAGACCCACAAAGAACAAAGGCAGAACACCACAAGACTACACAGCGTAGAGAGTGGCTGACAAATTATGCAGCAACACACTGAGGTTCAATGTGTGTTTACCTAATAAATTGTTACCTCTGAGCAGTGATACATGAAGAAAGTGCAGTGGAGGTTCAAACATTTCTGCTGCGAAATAATTTCAAGGAAAGGTATTATTATGTGCTTTAAACACCTCAGACCATATGTGCCTTTGAAAGTATTCGACTAATTATATGTAACACGCACCCGAAAACATTAACTAGCGATGCTCTTTACTGAAGGCAGCACTTCCTATGTCTGCATGGCATTAGTCTTTCATAGCAACTGACATAAGCTTATACCAACATTCATAAAGGCTTACTCCTGCAGGCAAGTTGCCATGACACTGGCTGAGGTGAAACTGACCTTTGTTGGTTTGTTCATTTGTCCCAGAAGGCTTTTGTGGGTCTAATGCAGCCTTATGTTACCCTTTGGTAGAGTTTCATTAAACAGTTTAAAGTATGTTCAACATAAGGCATAATGCAATAAACCATCCATACAGACTGAGAAGTATGTGCCTCTGTGTGAACTAGGAATTCATATCCAGCTCATGTATGATGAGGTCCTCAGTGACTGTATTGGCTCCTCCATAGCCATTTGCAAGCCCAATAATCCCCTATTTCAAACAAGTTAATGAAGCGGAATGGACTCATTTAGATGGCAAAAAAGAGCATCAAAAAGGTGTGCTTTACTCTAAGTGTTGTGGATATGTATGCAGCAATCTTTCATGCTAATAAAGACACATCAGACACTTTACTCTGACCTTTTCTCAGACCAAAGAAGCTGAGTCGGTGATTCACTCACTCTCAGTCATTTCAGCTCAGACACACTTATCTTCATCCACTGCATGGAGCCCTGGACTAGTGACAACTCGTGTATGCGTGTATGCATGTGTATGTGTATGTGTGTGTGTGTGTGGTGCATGAGTGAGCATCATGCACTGTAATTAATCACAATACAGCTTGTTTCACTCCAGAGAAATGAGGGATGTCTGGTGCTGTCTCAGTCTCCACATGGTCAATCTGTTCAAGGACATTTGAAGCTGTGTACATGTTAAAGCAACATAAATATGCAGTTGCAGTGCTGGTATTTTCTGTTAAGACTCTGGTGATTTTAAACAACGCAATATGATCTTAAAGCAATATGATGAATAAGCATATATCTTTTGAGTGTTACTCACTGAAATTAAGTTAAAGAATAAGTGCTGTTCTATGACTATAACGACGAAAGAAAAATCTTTAACGAACATTAGAAATAGTTCCATTAGTTCATATACGCTTTTTAATATACTCAAATCATCTATTTATTTTGTCATCAAAGCATTTGTCTCACTGCTTTGAAAAAAGAGATATTCTACAAATGATTTTTCATTTACTTTCCAATGCGTTGCAGAATTCTCAGCCATTTTTGAAACATCTGAGCCCAACTAAAATTGGTTAATTTTTACAATTTCAAACAAATTATTGGCAATCAAATGCGCATAGTGTAAGCATCTGTTTGACAGATTTGTACATGTATCTGTAAGGAAACTGGTTTTATATTGTTGAAGTTTTTATTACATAATTTCAAAACTTTTGGGGAGTAGTGTATGCTCCCAGTACACCTGATTCATCAGCTAATAAAAAAGCACTTACTGTTGAAGTGGGTGCGTTAGAGCACAGAAAACTGTAAAATGTGCAGTGCGGGAGGCTTCCGGGGCAGAGATAAGAACCACTGCCTTAGGGTGCACATGGTCATTATTCTGTAGCCATTAGGTATTTTATACCTCTATAGATTTCCCACTATGTTTATAGTTGGTAATACAGACACAGATATGGGATAAAAGACCATATTATTTTTTTGCACTGCTCATACATCCAAGTTTTGCGCTCCTAAAACCTGGCTATTTGTCCTGGTGTGCAAACAGTTTTCAACTGGCAGCCCAGCGAAATTCCAGTTTAGAGAGGCATACAGCTTTTGTTGACGCAGAGTTACCTTATTAAATGTCCATCTGTCCTCATCAGCAAGTTTCAATTTAGAGCCGCAGTCCATGTTTGACATCTGTTTCAGTTTTGCAGCAAATACAAACTGCTAAATGGCATTCAACCTAAAATCACCTGCGTGATTTGACTTTGCAACTGTAATTTTTGTTACTTCAAATTTAAAGATCTTTCTCATGTTGTGTTTCCAGCTTGGCACATAGAACAACCCCAATAGATACAGTACATATACACACTACTGGTATACCTAAAATATCAAAATGAGCACCTTTTTACCTACCAGATCTCTTGTGTTTTCTTTTTGTTATCCCTGATGGAAGCAAGTTTCCATGGTCTCTGAGGAGAAGAAAAAAGTACACATTTTGTCCATCAATCAAACAAAATGGAAAATAAATAATGTTTGTTTCGCTTAGTATAGGCTATTAATTTAATAGAAAATGTGGGGCACAGTTAATGGCGGTATCACTCACCCCAGGTTGCTGTCTTGGATGAGAGTTTTCTTGAAAACCCAGAAAAAGTAGGGGAGCAGATGAAGCTTTTCCATCCTTGTTGCTACATAATAATGGTTGTTTTCTATATCCCCTGAACTGCACACTAGAGTACCATCTAACTTGCAAAATCTGAGCAAATAAAACACATTTCACATTTAAATGCTCTCTATTAAAATGTACACTATAAGGCCAAAAGTGTGTGGACACTTGACCATCCCATTCCAAAACTATGGGCATTCATATAAATATAATATTAATATAACACTTTGGTATTGGCACTCTGTTACCTGTAAACAGGCCTCATTTGAAGAGGCACTTTCAAATGAGTCAAAAGGGTCTCAAATGTTACACCTAACAAAGGTTCCTAAATGGTTCTTGGCTTAGGTTTGTGTCTCTAGGAAAGCTTTTGCATTATGTGGAGGTTTTCTTCCAACTTGTGCATCTGATTTACTAAACTGATTCTTTAAAGAACCATTCACTGGTTTCTTTAGGAAAGCGAAAGTGGTTCTTCTATGATTTTTGTTTGACCTTTAAATAGTAAAGGAAAAGTCCAAACAAAACACTTCTGATCTGAATGACAGTTCACAATCCCATTCTAAAAATCTTCTCTTCTCTAAACTTCAGAAATAGTTCGAGTTCATGGCCCTAACTTGCTCGAACTCCCCCACACATTTCTCAGAGTCAAATGAGACAATTGTTTCTTTTCTCAGGCTTAAGCACCCAATCTAGCATCCGCCCTTATGTGTGCTCTAAACTGTAGCAAAACCAGGAAATCTGTACTGAATTGATAGTGCGTGACTTGGGTAAAATCCTTCTCCATCGTACTGGCACTATTATCCTGCTGTGGACCACTGGCTTAATCTGGAGAAAGACATGACAAAAATGATAACAAGAAAGCCAAGGGAAAACTCTGTGCTCCCTCAGAAACTGTCAGCACATCAGGGCTACCATTGCGAAAAACACAGGGTCATTTAAATTCCAACCACATTTCAGTGCTGTTCCAAAGGATACGGGATAAGCATCAACAAGCATGTCTAAAATAGCTTTGTGTCTAAACTTTATTATAACTAGGATATCTTCATGCTCTTAAACAGCTTCCCTGACATTTAGAGAGAACTGATGAGCTTTACAGGTCTACACATTTTCATAAACATGTCAACCAATATTAAATGTGTGTATTTTGTTAGGAGTTGGGGGGACTCCATATTAAAGTCTATGTATTGAATACTGTCATTAAAGTCCCTCTTGGTGTAATGGTCAGGCGTCCCAATACTTTTGTCCATAAGGTGCATAACAGTAGACCCGTGGGTTAGTTTTTTGACAACTGGTTAAGTTAAACTGGTTATTGGTAGCTGAAGCACTTTTAGACAATTGAAGTTTTATGTAGGTTTATACCCACTCCAGCTGTTTGAAGTGCTCGCTTCCAGCTGCCACGGACTGCCGTGTCCTAAGACGGACGTGTGCAGGGTCCTCACAGCCCCAAACCGAGTACTTACACCGCGGTTAACTGCTGAAAGGAACCTGTCAAAAGTGTGAGCCTGTCGCGTGTTCACCACAAACCTCTTACCGGGGAAGTGCTGTTCACCGTTACGGTACACAACCACGGTCTCGTTGAGGAGGCATTATAACTGTAAGGAAACGCAGGGCTTTAAATCCTATCTGTAAGTTTAGTTCAAGAATTATCAAATGTATCTATCAGTTACCAAGCCTCAGCTGGCATGAAGGCTACTGTCGACATTTTGGACTGGGTTTGAAACTTTTAGCCATTGTGTAGCAAAAGGTTTTAATATTACGTTGTCATGGAAACAGAGCTAGCATAACAAACATCAGAACATTAGCAACACATAACTTTAACTTTGTTTTATTAGTCATATTGGACAGTACTCATGCAATCTGTTCGCTATTTGGTAAAAAAAAAAAAAACAAACATATATAGCGGATAACTGAGTAGACCTGTGGGTTTGAATGCAGTGTCATTAAGGTGCCCGCTGGTGTAATGGTCAGGCATCCCTATTTTGTCCATCTAGTGTAGTTTTATAGAATTAGTGTATATGCTATGACATGGCTGAGATTTTCTTTAACACGCATAATAAGGTTACAGTTTTGAGGCTAGATTAGCAGAGTCGTTGGAAACTGGATGACCCCATAGCCTGAGCCTGCTGACCCCTCCATCAGGGGCGATGAGCAGCCGCACATGAGTTACAGGCCCACAGTCCAACACAGAGTCTCGGGAATAGAAGTGCCTGTGGTGAGGCTTCAGCTGACAGAAGAGAAAAGATACAAAGGCACATTGATGTTGCTCTCATTAAACCTGTGAGTTAAATCTGTAATGACTTTGCAAAAGTTAAGATAAGATTCAGTTTGATTACACTCTGAATAGGATGTTCAAGTACACTAACTGATGGCTCCAACGTGCTCTTAAGATGACATACTTTCTGAGGAGGAAGAAGATTTCTCCATCTAGGGGCTCTGCCATTGCTCCACTTGTGGCTTATGAAAGTCCTTTCTTCTTCTGTGGTTAAACAGCAGGCCTCAATTTTACATGAGTCAGGGAAATTACCTAAAAAATTGGGGACAATGAGATGTTACAGTAAATATTCCACAGATATATCCCTAATTGTACTAATATAACAATAAAAAAGTCTAAAACACATATTTACTTCAAAATTAAATTGCTTAGCAGTAGACATACGATGATGACACTATGTTAATTTACCTTTAAAATGATTGGTGTCTATCTCGATATTGCTGATCACACCTTGATGCCCTAGTCTGAAGATGGCCCACTCAAAACCAGGGACCTGCAAGATGCCCTGCTCATTCACCTGAGAATCAGATCACAAGATCAGTATGTGGCACAGCTTGCCCTGTAATTAGGCTAGTATTGAGTGAGTCATTGTACTTTTAACACTTTAGGACGATCCAAGCGTCGAGCTGTCTCCCATCCATCGGCCATATTGTCAGCTCTCCCCAAACCTGAAAACATTGAAAAATACAAATGTAGATTTTTTTTGTTTTTACATTTTGTACCTTTTTTTTACATTTTTTTTTTGTTTTACATTTTGATAAACAAAGGTTAAATAAATAGTTTAGCACTTATTCATATAGAACTGATCTGTAGTATTCACACACAATAGATCTGAGAACTAAGAACCGGAAAAATGTTTTCCATTGTTAGTGTCTTTGGAACTTGAAAGCAGTGCTGCCATTTGAGGGCCCCCTGCACTATAAATTAACCTGTACACAAAAAATGAACACATATCTAAAGTGTGTTATTGTAAATATGCTCTCTATGAACTAAACTGAGTACCGATCATGTTGCGTGGGTGACCAAAATGCGCGTCACTGTAGCCCACACACACTCCACCATTGACCAGGGCAACAAGATCTACTTCCTCCTGACTGGATGCAGTGGACCAATCTCTCTGACCAACACCATACACTCGCAGTCTTGCAATACCTCCATCTGTCAGCAGTAAATAAAATAACAGTTTAAAGCTGTACTATAGAAGTAAAAAAACAGCATTACTTCACTCAGGGGTCTATGCGAGCAGCATAACAATCCATTCACAAAAGCATTTCTTTCACAGCACAGTGTCTTTTGGTGGTGGCTTGGTGTATTAATACAAGAATTCAGTTGTTGAGAGGGCTCTCATAGATGTGCATATATCAAGTATTTGACAAGGTCTTTACACATGGCCAATCATTTTCCTCCCGGGAAACGGTTTAGGACAAATTTACTTAATGTTTATTATTTTATTAATGCTTTGATTTGTTGCTAAAACCATACATTCAAGCTAAAACCATACATTCAAGCTATTTCTTATTTTCTGACTGCTATTAATAGAGCTAAAACCAACTGAACAAAGGTACATGAACAAAAAATCCTCAGAGTAATGTCCTGATCTCACATTCACCTACCTTTGTGAGTGTAATTGATAATGGAGGACACTTTAAAAAAGGCAACCCCAGTTTCCCAGATTAATCTACTCTCATAACAATCAAGAAAACAATCTACGTTACTTAATGGGCATTACGTATAATTAAGTATCACTAATTCATTTTAATAATTAAAACATTAATTATCTTTAATATAATGACCTGTCAAAGTAATTTTGTCTTTAATCATTGGGATCATGACATTGGAAGTGTGTTACCGGGATACATGTTCAGGCGAATGTGGGTGACTCTTTGGGGGAAGGTCACATTGAAGTAGTTGTGGCATGAATCAGCATATCCAGGTCTCAGGCCTGTCTCTGGTACAAGCTCCTCCCAGTCCTCTGATTGAAGCTGGCAATCACAAAGTCCATTAATGTGCTCTGACACCATTTTGTAAGATAAGTTGGACCAACTACTGGTACAGAATTACCTGTGATGCAGATTCAAACTGGCTGTCTGAAGCAGCCATTCCTGTACGGTCTCCCTCATGAGCTAAAACCGGAAAAGGCAGTGCATCTAAAACACAAGGCATATTACAGCTTATACTCTAATACTAGTATACTCTATATACTTGTCTTTTGAGAATTTACCAAAAGTCTGTAGTTAAAGATGGACAGCTACAGAGTTTGCAACAAGCAGCAATGATACAATATACATTCCATACAACAAAGCCAGCAGCAGCTAGCTATAAGTTCTCTAAAATGGATGTCTATAAATATTATCGTAAAGTGTCATTTAAGATCTGTGCTTTTGTGCACTTTGAGCCATTTAAGTATGTTAAGGGAGTAGCTGTGGAAAAAAATCTAAAGAGATCAGCCTCAACATTAAAACCACAGGTGAAGTGAATAGCATAGATCATCTCTTTACAGTGGCACTTGTCAGAGTAGTGGGAGAGGGATATATTAGGCAACAAGTCAGTTGTTGAATTTGATGTGTTGGAAGCAGGAAAAATGAGCAAGTGTGAAGATCTGAGGTACTTTGACAAGGACCTATTTGTGATGACTAGATGCCTGGGGCAGGACATCTCCCAAACGGCAGGTACTGTGGTTTGCTCCTGGGGTGTGGTAGTTAGTATCTATCAGAAGTTGTCAGAGGAAGGACTGGTGAACCAGTGACAGGGTCATGGGTGCCCAAGGTTCACTGATCAAAGCAAAGGCTAGCCCATCTGAGCTGATCCCACAGAGGAGCACAAAAAGGCTCATGCTGGCTATGATCGAAAGGTGTCAGATCACAGTGCATGAGAGCTTGCTGCACAAGGTCCTGCGTAGCTGTAGACCAGTCAGACCCCTACAATGGGCAACTGAGCATCACAACCCGAACATTTGAAGAAATGGCCTGGTCTGAGGAATCATTTTTTCTTTGTCATCATGGGGATGACTGGTTGTGTGCATGTTATTTACCCCGGGGTGCACTATTTTCGTTTTCAGTTTAGAGCTGCTGCTCCGAGGCTGATGGTGCTAACAAACACAAGAAGTTAATAAAATAAGTTCCATTAGTGCAAAACTGTTCTAAACCTGAAACATTTCTAATCACTTACTATTGTTTTATTTTTACATTTCTTTTTATATTGTGTTATTGACTGCATAACAGTGTGCTTAATATGTGCTTTTTCATGTAAACTAAGTAAACTAAGAGCAGACAATTCTTCAGTTTGGGTGTTCACAAAAGCCACGTGTGTTGTTAATGGGTCAACACACCCATTTTTAGAGGGTTGTTTTTAAAGGCTTGTTTCAACTTCTATTTTAATTATTGTCTTTGAGAGAGCTTTTCACGACATAGTAGTCTAGTACCAGCATACAGGTGTTAACGTTTTCCATACATACCGAGACAAGCAGCCTGAATAGAAATAGAAGGCGTGTAGTTTCCTGTGAAGTATGATGTGTCCACGTCAAATCCATGAATGATACCAGGAACTCCCAGCTGCACAATGCACCAATCATGACCTTTCAAAGACAGGACAAGAGAAACTGCTCTATGCATCTTTCATGAGATCACTACATTATGTTTAAGTAGAATGGCGGAGACAGGAGCCTTGAGGTTGACAAGGCGAAGTGCTGATCACAAGGTCAGAAAGATACAGTAGATGTCCAAATATTGGTAGACACTTGCCCATCGAGTGTTTCTTCTCAAACCAAGGGTATTAAAGGTTTATTAAAAATGTTTTCGACTTACCTCAGATGTAACTAATCAGCCAAGACATGTTTGGAAAACGTGTCAGTAGTAACCAAAATGTTTCAATAAAAATACTGTGGTTTAGAATGCAGAATGGTTCGTTCTGGGCTATAAAAATGAACAAAACATTGTCACTGTCACATGCACAAGTCAGGTGACGCGCAAAGGTCACAGGAAATGAGCGCGTCACTGAGTATATAAACAGGAAGTAAGGTTTCTTCAGTGCTCAGTCATTGAGTTCTCAATGTCCAACCAACTCAGTCTCTTCTCATCTCGACCAAAATCTCACGTGAGCACTCTAGTCTTGTGTATGAGTGTGAACGAGGATTCCGGTGGGAATCAAACTCTTAATCTAGAGCGTTCATAGAACAACCAGCGTGACTAACCAGCCCTCTCGCTTCTGTCCGTGTCTGGGCTTTTCCTTCACGCTACAGGGGCAAACTTCCTAAGCCAGGTACGTTTAGTTATCTTGTGACAGAATGACTGAGCCGATGGTTGTAAGCCCAGCGGACTGGGTTGCGCTGATGACGGTGGTGGATCGGCAGGGAAAGGAGATAGAGAACCAGCAGCGGGAAGTGGCCGAACTGAAACATCAGGTCACTTACCTGCAGCAGACTCATTCTGAACCCCCTGCTGTGACACCTCCGTCTCAGCCGGCCGCTCCTTCTCTTTCTCTCTCATCTCAAGCCTCTTCAGTTTCACACAGGAGTCACATGCTAAAATCTCTCTCCCAGAAAAATGGAATGGTGTAGACGGGAAGTGCGATGTTTTCCTAACTAACCTGTCTCTCATCTATGAGTTTCAGCCTGAACGCTACCCCACAGGAACGCTCCAGGATCGCACTTCTCGTCTCCCTCCTCACCGGGCAGGCAGCAGAGTGGGCAGCGGCAGTCTTGAAGGCCGACACCGAAGATTGTTATAACTACCAGAATTTCAACAAACTCCTCAAGGCTGCCTTCCAACACCCCGACAGAGACCGTCCGGTGAGTAAGTACACAGCGGAGTTTCGCACCCTCGCAGTGCAGACCGCTTGGTGCAACTCCGCACTCCGGATGGCCTTCTACGAGGGGCTGGCTGTCCGCATCAAAGACCAGCTGGTCGGATGGGAGCTCCCGGAGACCCTGGAGGGTCTCATCCAACTATGTATGCGCATAGATCAGCGCATGAGCTCCCGTCCTCGGTCCGCTCCTCGTACCCTGCCGCCAACTCCTACCACAGTGCCCTACAAAATCGTGGCAAACACCCCAGATCCTCCACCTCCGACGGAAGCCCACTCAGGAGCCAGGGAACCCATGCAGATAAGGCACGCTTCTCTAACCCCGGCAGAGCGAGCTCAGCGCTATCGCGATGGGCTGTGCGCATACTGAGCCTTACCATACTGAGCCATCTGTCCGCTCCACCCGGGAAACGGTCAGGCCCGCTGAAGAATGGGAGGTCTTCACCCGGGTCATCTATCTCCACCTCCAACCACCCGACCATTTCTCGATTTATGGTTCAGACCCACATCCAGCTCGGCCACAAACGGGTCAGTGCCACTGCTTTTGTTGATTCAGGGGCAGCTGGCAATTTTATTGACCGCTCTTTTGCTGAACAGCTAGGTGTGGAGATCGAAGCGTTATCCCAGCTGTTAACCATCACCACCATTGACGGTCGACCCCTCCAGAATAATCCCATCACTCATCGGACCGTCCCAATTCACCTCATCATCGATCAGCACCAGGAAAAGACTTTGTTTCTCATCACTCACCTCACCTCACCTCTGATCATCCTGGGCTATCCATGGCTTCTGCAGCACGACCCCCTCATCTCCTGGCATCAGCAGAAGATCCTTCAATGGGGTTTGACCTGTCAGGAGCTGTGTCTCATGACGACGGCTGGGATGTGCTCCGGGGAGTCCCACATCCCCGATGTCGACGCCACCGCCATCCCGGAGCCGTACCGGGACCTGAAGGAAGTATTCAGTAAGAGTAGGGCCATCCAGCTTCTTCCTCACCGGCCCTACGATCTGGAGATTAATCTCCTGCCCGGTACGACTCCAGCCCGCGGCCGACTGTACGCCCTGTCTAAGGACGAGCAGCAGGCCAAAGAAGAGTACGTAACCGAAGGCCTGCGACAGGGAACCATCAGACCCTCTTCCTCTCCTGTAGCTGTGGGATTCTTCTTCGTGAAGAAGAAGGATGGTGGACTCCACCCCTGCGTCAACTACCGGGGCCTCAACAAGATCACAGTGAAGAACCGTCATCCACTCCCGCTTACCAACTCAGCCCTGGACGCTCTCTCTGGTGCCAACATCTTCACCAAGTTGGACCTGCGTAGTGCATACAACCTCGTCCACATCAGAGAGGGGGATGAGTGGAAGACAGCCTTCATTACTCCCACTGGCCGCTACGAAACGCTGGTAATGCCGTTTGGCTTGTGTAATAGTCCAGCAGCATTCCAACAACTCATTAATGATGTTTTAAGGGACATGCTGGGTTGCTAGGTATTTGCATATCTTGACGATATCCTCATTTATTCCAAGACCAAGGAGGAACACCGCCAGCACGTTCGAGCAGTTTTAAAGAGGTTGCTGGCCCACCGATTGTTCTGCAAGTTGGAAAAATGTGCTTTCCACCAGCATTCCACCACATTCCTAGGGTTTTTCATAACTCCTCAGGGTGTGGTATTTTACCATCTCTTACCGTCCGGGGTCCAAAAACACTAAGGCGGACATGCACTCAGGCGCACGAGAGAGATCCCCCCCGGACAGACCCCACGCCTGTGATTCCATCCGAGATCATTGTTTCGCCCCTCCGGTGGGAGTTGGAAGATCGAGTTCACCAGGGGCAGGCCTTGGAGCCCCCACCGGCAGCCACTCCGCCTGGGCGACTGTACATGCCCACTCCTCTTCGTTCTGAAACCCTCCAGTGGGCACATTCATCTGTTCTGGCCGGCCACCCAGGGGTTAATAGGACGCTCACCCAGCTCCGACGCGCCTTCTTGTGGCCCAAGATGGTCAGTGACGTCATGGAGTTTGTCCAGGTATGCGCAGTGTGCGTCAGGGCCAAGAACACGAACAATCCACCTCCCGGAGACCTCCAGCCTCTCCCGGTCCCTCGCAATCCCTGGTCGCACATCGCGCTGGATTTCGTCACCGGACTGCCGGAGTCTGAAGGGAAGACAACCATCCTCACCATCGTGGACCGATTCTCCAAGGCCGTGCACCTGGTGGCTCTTCTGGGACTCCCCACAGCTAAGACCACTGCAGAACTTGTTCTCGAGTATGTAGTCCAATTGCATGGGTTCCCCAAGGACATCGTCTCGGACAGAGGGCCCCAGTTCACCACTCAGTTCTGGAAGGCCTTCTGCCATCTGATCTAGGTCTCGTGTCGCTTGTCATCCGGATACCACCCACAGACCAACGGTCAGACAGAGCGGACCAACCAACAGCTGGAGCGCTTCCTGAGATGTTTTGTGGCTGATCGTCAGCGCTCCTGGGCCTGCTACCTCATCTGGGCTGAGTTATCACACAATCTCCCCACCTCCTCTGCCACTGGGATGAGCCCATTTGAGGTATGCTACGGCTTCCAACCTCCGATGTTTGACCATCAAGAGCCGGAGGTTGGCGTACCGTCGGCCCAACAGTTGGTCCGCAGGTGTCGACGGCTCAGGCAGCAGGCCAGGGAAGCCATCCAGAAAGCCAACCGCCGCTACACGCTACAACATCGCCGTCGACACCCACCGGGACTATTGTACCAGGTTGGTGACAGGGTCTACTTATCCACGAAGAACCTTTGCCTCCACATGGAATCACCGAAACTCACCTCCTGCTACATTGGACCCTACTGTATCACTCACCGGATCAATCCTGTCACCTTCCGGCTCCAGCTGCCTGCTTCTCTCCGCATCCATCCGGTTTTCCATGCCTCCCACTTCAAGCCGTTCATCACGTCTTCTCTGGTTCCTGCTGCACCAGACCCTCCGCCACCCCGGATCATTGACGGTGGTCCTGCTTACACTGTCCGGTGGATCCTGGACTCGCGACGCCGTGGCACTCAGTACCTAGTCGACTGGGAAGGCTACGGCCCAGAGGAGCGGTCCTGGGTCCCCGGGCGGTTCATCTTGGATCCCACTCTCATACAGGACTACCGTCGCAGGGTATCCTCTCAGCCTGGACCGTCGGGAGTCGGTCCTGGAGGGGGGGGTACTGTCACATGCACAAGTCAGGTGATGCGCAAAGGTCACAGGAAATGAGTGCGTCACTGAGTATATAAACAGTATGTTCAGTTCACTTCCTTGTGACAGTCACTAGGTTAAATCAGCCTCTCTAGACAATGCTGGTATTCACAAAGCACTGATAAGAATGACTGATCTTCGAGATTCCTGAATATTTATGATGATCTCCTACTCCTGAGGTGGTTCGTAAATATAAAACCTGTTGTCTTAAAACGGCTGCCTGAAGTGTTCAGCTCCACAATTATGTTCTTACAGCTCATATGTCTTGAGTCTGTATCTGAAACCATATCAAGAATTTTGTGCAACATTAATGAAAAGCTGGTTGCAGTTTGAGCAGGTTTTAGGGGTATTTATGGAAAAGATTTGTGTCACTATTTATTTTTACTGTTTATTACTAACATTAACCTTTTAATTCCATTTATAAACTAAAGAAGCAAAACTTGGACTCCGAACTTGTTTAGGCTGATTGATTTCATCTTTTGTAAATTGATTTCTCACTATTATTTATTAGCGAGTTTGTCCCCCCTTTGCTGCAATAACAACCTCTACTGAGGACAGGCTTTACTCTTGATGTTGACACCTTGCGGTGAGGATTTGCTTGTGTTCAACCACAAGGACATTAGTTCTGGATCATAAACACCACTTCAGCTAATCCCAAAGGTACCAGACAGAACTCCATCACTCCAGAGAATTCAGTTCTACTGCTTCACAGCCCCACTGCTCGGGGACTTTATACCCCTTTTGCTGATGCTTCATGTGCGTCAGTTCATGTGCAGCTGCTCCAGAACATCCTATTCTACTGGCAATGCTTTTTTGTGAATGTTGTACAAGCTGTAAGTAGCTGAATTCAGTAATTAAAAGATGCATCTGGATACTTTTGGACATATAGTATACATCCAGCTGCAACACTGTGAAGTGTTCTTTTCCTTCGCTTTATTTTCACTGATCTTCAGTGGGAGCAGATAGATGAATGTGTTCTTACTGAAATTAGTCTGCACTCGTTCAAGCCTTAAAGTGGATTGATGATAAAATTGGAAATAAAAAGGCCTTGTCCGAGACTTTAAGTAGGCCCATTATGATTTTTTTTCTTAGAAATGGGATAATACCTGGAATTCTCTTTCTCCTCGTTTCCCAACCGTCCATCCATTTGCCGAACTCAGTAAAAGCTGAGGCCAGGAACTCCGGAGGCCCCCTCTTCAAACACAGTGAGTACAAATTTAATGAGAATATTCACAAGGAATGGAATATCTGTTTTATGTATATTTGAACACCTTATCTAAACACCGCTTGTTTAATGCTGTACCTTCAAGAGATTTTGAGCAGGAGCAAACCACTCGTCAGTGGCAAAAATAACCTACGGCAATGGATAGACAGGACATAAATCCCATGCAACCTCAGAGTTCACATAACGAAACTGATAAGATTATTAAAAATAACATAGCTGTAGTTTTGCTGAATGCATTGTTGTTATGATGGTCAGTTTTCACCTTGCCTCCAACGGTCTCACAGGCCAGGTCATTAAACTGCAGAAAATCTGGTTGACTGGAGTTCAGTTTCACAGCTGATCGGTTTGCCATCCTCGGTGTGAAAAGCTTTAAAAGTATTACAAGCCTTCAAGTATTTGTGACAGGAATGCTTCAGAAAAATGCAACCCGCTGTCATTGAGTTTGTCAGGCAGACAAGCTGTTTACTAAAAGGTCGAACAGGGCAAAGTACACAGGATCAGAACGATCACTCTCATCATGGTCACGTTTAAGCATAACCGAATATAGCTTGTATATAGAAGTGTACAAGCAATGTATTTACAAATAATTAGTTGTGTAATTAAAAACCTTTTATTAATCAACTTAATAACATTTCCACACATGAAAATGCCACTGGGGTACATAATTTGTAATGAGTAATTGTTATTTCCAACATTTTGGTGAAAAATGTTTGTGAGCACTTTGACTGATGTGCACATTCATAAATCAAGGTTTTATGATGAAATGAAACAAAATTCTATAGGCCCTAATATTCCATAGGTCATTCTCAATTCATATTAATATTGAATTTACTAACAGTGAGTGCACATTTATTACAGATATTTGTTACAAAATGAGTTTTTCCTAAGACAACCCATCATTTTGAGGTAACATCTGATAGATAAAAACAATTTTCTACAATTGTCTGATAGTTCTGTTTTTATCCAATGGAATAGGGCACATGCACTGAGCACAAAATGTGTTTTTGTTCTAGGTTCCTACTGTCAGCTGATCTCTTGTTTTGAATGTGCAAACATTGTTTTTAATGTTCTCAAGCTTTTTTGGGACAGATCTTTGGACCCCAGGGGTGGCTGGTAAGTTTGTTTAATTTTCAACATCATTGTTTTTAGTCCAGGTCCTGCAGAACCACTGCGCTGCATGTCATAGTGTTTACGCTGTTCTAACCCATCCGCTTTAGCGCAGGAAGGGCTTTTTAATAGTTTCATCATATGTTTAGGGTGCAGGGAAACTCCAAAATGTAGCTCGCTAGGACTAGGAAACTTTGTGTTATGTTTATATTACTCTTTATTGTGGTTGGTAGCTCGGATATCAACACTGGAAAAGGAGATGAGTAAAGATTATAATATTAAATGATGCCTGGCAAGCTTGAACCAGCATATGGTTGCTTTGTTACCAGTACTATATATATATTGTGTAGCCTTTAAATACTTCTTAAATGCATATTTCAGTATTTGCATTGATTTGCTGCATGTATATATATATATAAATATAAATATATATATATATATACCTAACTGATAACTGTAGCCGGAAATCCCCACAATAAGGCGAAACTGCAAATATTCTCTGCTTCTTTTTTTTTTTTCTTTTTTCATGGCAATGTTTTTTTTTTTTAGTATTTTAGTTCTAAATTATTAATAAAAATATAATTTACTAATTTTGTAACATAAATATTAACGTAAATTCAGCTACATTTCCATTAAAATATAACTGTATAAATGGTTTTGTACTGTCGGGAGAACACAAAGAAAGCGCATTTTGGAATGGTTAAATATGCTGTACTCAGAGCAGGGGCGGACTGGGACTAAAAAACAGCCTGGACTTTCTTCACCAGCTGGCAGAGGTCTGTCTGTGTCTGGGCCAAGAAAGACAGGCCGATTTCTGCCGAGCACGGGGCGGCTGATCTTTTCCAGAACGCACAGATTATCAGTCCGCCCCTGACTCTTGAGTGTTTGTCTTGTTTTTCGTTTTGTTCTTAAACTAAATTAAATTAAAAGAGGCTGTTGAGCTCAGTCGCCATCCAGTGTCTGCTTTAACCGGCGGGTCACTACAATACAGTACTCCTGAAGCCCCTGAATAAGACCCGCCGGCAAACAGTAAATTATTAAACTGTAAAAATTATTGGTGGTTACCCGTCCATTTTACTGTATTTTTATGACTAAAAATTACACTAATTTATTACTGTATTGTTTATACCAAAGAAAACGACAACGCACACCATAGAAAATGCCCCTGCATGAATTACAGTACAATATATATATATATATACATATATTATTTTTAGATGTTATGACTAAGTTGCTTAGGAATATAATTCATGCACATAATGCAGCTCTATAAAAAGCTCAGTTTATATAGAAATACTTTTAACTCTTCTCCCCATGTTGGTCAGACAGCTATAAACCCGAACCATCTACTCTGATTGGACCCCAGTTGCGCTTCAAAGAACAGTGTAGGTGGCAACTCCTGAGACCCAAACATTGTGGTCCTTTCTGAAGGCCACATTATAGGTGCATTTAGGGCACCCTCATGGTCCAAAATGGGTATTGCAGGACAGTGCTTTTAGTCAATTATTGGCACGAGGCAGATCAGAAAATAGGTAAACGTAATGAGATTGCTGATAAATTTTATTTCAAAATGAAGGGAAAAGCTGTAAAAACAAATAGCTAAATGCTTCAAAATGCTCATATCCACCATCAAATTGTTTAAAAAATGGAAACCAGAGCTGTAATGAAACTGCTGGCAAAAGGACATTTATTTTATCCCAAGCACAGTGAAGACAGTAGTTAGATTACTTTCTTAGGGACCGTATCCAAGGATCACTGTTGGAGATTTGCAGATTGCAAATGGCATTTTTATGGGGTTCCCAGATCTCCAAAGCTACAGTTAGATGCGACTGGTCATCTCAGTGCCAACAAATTATTCAGAAAGGGCAGCCTTTTTGCAGACTTACTGGAACATTGAATAGAATCTGGCTTTATGTTCAGATGGAACAAAAAATTGGGCTTATTTGGCTATGAATAAAAGAATCTCATCCCAACTGTTAAGTATGATGGATGGTTTTTTTTCTTCAAAGATCATGAAAACCTAGTTAGAAAACATCATAGGAAGTACTAGATTTTTTATGGAAATCAGCTACTGCCAGAGCACTGAAACTGACAGCTGGATCGTCAGAACCAAGCTTTTGATGTCTCCTGACCTAAGCACCCGGAGTCCCAGAGAAAGGACCTAGGATGGTCTGGAAAAAAGTGATCTCAGATTGCTTGGTCTATTTTCTCTCCTCTCATCAACTATAACTTACTTCTGCTGTTTTCAGACATTGCACAAAGTACTAAATACAGGAGTGCCAGTGATCATGATGTAATTTCCTTTATCATTTTCTGAAACTCGACTAACTACATTGAGTTTTCTTCCCAGATCCAAAGAGTAACCTGGGGACCAGGATACAAAAAAAACATCTTCATAATTCATACTACACATTAAGAAAGCTTAAAAGCTGAAGAATTGGCCCATCTTCATAACTAGTTTAAGTGGTCCTTGAATTAAGCATGCCATATGCATTAAACCAGTAAATTGACACCTCACTTGTAATGTTTTGAGCAGAAAAAGGGCATATTCTCACTTTGTATGAATTTCCTCTCCAGCAAGTCAACTTGGACCCAACCACAGGAATTTAGGCACTCCATGCCTTTGTAACAAGTCAGATGCTAGCCTGCAGTTTTCTAGCAGCAAAGATATTTTTTAAAAATGTCCTGAGAACCAACACTGAAACACCCACGTTGACATTCAATAAAATCTGTAAAACTGAACTGCAATCATACTGTGCAAGTCAATCCTGTAGGCTTGCCTTAGTAATTGAAATACTTGTGTATGTGCTTGCATTGTTCAACAACTTTTGCTCAGCCTATAAATTTGCAGTCTAACACACATCTGCAAAAGTTTAAAACAGTAATCATTCCTATGATCCTATGTAAATACAGAAACAGATAAGGCTGCTTTAGTACACACCTCCACACCTCAGCCAACACTGCACAGAAGCAAAGAACACAGATGCCTACGACTCAGAGAATCAAGACTGTTTAAGCAGTGAATTCTTGCACTGAATGAGCTATAAAAAACAGCAACTTCTGCTATTGCAAATCTAAATACTAAAGCTGATAAAGTAAATCATTGCAACCTTTCTGGCGAAGTCGTTAACTGAAGCTGTATGTAAATGAAAGGCTTCCATAGCAACATGACTTGTGAGCAGCTGACTAGATACACTACGAGATAGTTGACTCCAGTTACTATAAATCATGATAAATTATTTAAGGGCGTCAATATGAAGGAGACACGTCACCAGTTATTCAACACCTGTAAAATACTGACCAGATTTTTTTTTTATAAAAAAGAAAACCAATGGAGGACCATGATGGTATACAAATTTATTTTGCCATCTGCTGTTTACAGTTGGAATTCTGGGAATTCAAAAATAACGTCCTTGCCCGTGAGCTTCTTGTACACACCAGAGAAGGTCTCGACCTGCAAAACAAATTTAGAGGGTTACGTGGATGGCAATCAACAATATTTAACTTCAGAAATTTATGCATAAAACATCACTTCAGGTACATGCGCATGAGACACCAACATGTAACATTTTTTAAACTGGTTACCCAAGCCTTTTCTTGCTTTAATCAATGCTGGCATCAAGGGACCACTAAGCAGTTAAGTGACTAGCTTAAACAAGGAAGAATGTGCACTGCATGGTTTACCTCCCCAGTAATAGCCTGAGAGGCTCTGGGAAGGTCTAGGAATATACAGGACGCCGTCCTCAACAGCTAATAGCTGGTGGACATGCTTGCTATCCAACGTCGTGGAACGGGACTGTACATCATGGCACTAATGTGCTACGCTCCCATACGCCACACGGACAGAGCCATATGAGAGCCATCTCACAGGGTGTCCACGTTGATTGGCTATCTGGTTCAAGATCGAAGGGACACTCACCTTGTGTTCAACATTGTTCTGCTGTGCCTTGTCAAGGTGGACCTTGATGAGCCGACTGCTGTCCAGTTTCACGCGAATCCTCTTGCCAACAATCTCACTGGGGAAGACCAGGTCTTCAAGGATGGCATCGTGCACAGCAGTAAGAGTTCGGCTACAGAACAAAACCACAATATGAACTCATGACCATTAATGTGACTAAACAAAATCAACTTCATAACCTTACAACAATGACAAATGACAGTTGTGCACTGCATGGTTTACCTCCCCAGTAACAGCCTGAAAGGCTCTGGAAAGGTCTAGGAATATACAGGACGCCGTCCTCACCAGCTAAAAGCCAGGGACATGCTTGCTATCCAACGTCGTGGAACGGGACTGTACGTCATGGCACTAACGTGCTACGCTCCCATACGCCACACGGACAGAGCCATATGAGAGCCATCTCACAGGGTATCCACGTTGGGATTTGATTTTCATAAAAAGCTGCAAACCATCCCCCCCCCAGCACAAAATTTCTTAAAAGTGCATTAACTGAAATGACCAGGCTTACCTCCTGGGACGCTTCTGCTTATTCTTTGTACGGCTTTTCCTTGTGGGCTTGGGTAGGATTCTCCTCTGCCAACAATTAAAATTACAATTAGAATCTTGCAGTTTTTAACAAAGTAATCTAACAAAACCTAGAGGTAATGTGCACTGCATGGTTTACCTCCCCAGTCATAGCCTGAGAGGCTCTGGGAAGGTCTAGGAATATACAGGACGCCGTCCTCACCAGCTAAAAGCCGGGGACATGCTTGCTATCCAACGTCGTGGAACGGGACTGTACGTCATGGCACTAATGTGCTACGCTCCCAAACGCCACACGGACAGAGCCATTTGAGAGCCATCTCACCGGGTGTCCACGTTGGTTGTATAGTCATTCTCACTTTAAATTCTACATTATTTACAGAGGTAGCATATAGCTACTTAGAAAGCAAGACCACCCCATCTCAAAGAACTCAACCAATTGACATGGAGCTGTCCAATTAACTGCCCTCATCGTCATTGTGTAAGCAACTTCATTAGAAAGTGAGATGGACTGTTCATCTTTAAAGTAGCAAAAAAAAATTAATTTATGTAAAACCCTAAAACCACAGAATTAAACACTACTTAATGTCTCTAGAAAACCCAGTATTACATGCTCATTGGTAAAATTATGGTACATTATCCCAAGTAGTTAAGGACTCCAGCAGGATGTCTGATCAGTATAATTTGCAAAACACTGACATCACTCAGCATGTAAATCTTATGGCTTTTATTAAAACAAATAGTGAACAGACATGCATTAGGTCAGTGGCTCTCAATGCTGGTGCTGAGGCACAACTGCTTCCTGATTTGTACTGTTCATACTCCATTACACTTGTTTCAACTCTGAGCTTGTAAATTATGTAGCTGCTTTAGATGTTCTGGAAGCAGGGAAAACTAAAGTGTGCCAGCCAGTGGAACTCCAGAAAAAGGACAAGATCACTGTATTAGGCCATGTACGTTTTAACAGAAGACAAGAACAAAAAAGGCTCTTCTGGCTGAGATGTTTTATCTACACATCCTGTGTCGCTTTCACTTTGCTCTGCTTAGCTTCACACAGCAGTGCATCATTACAACAGGAGTACAATCAAAATTACACTGTTGCTATGATGTATTTACCTGTGCGATGAAGACCACATGCTTGCCGCTAAATTTCTTTTCCAATTCACGCACGAGCCGCACCTGGATCTTCTGGAAGGACTTTAGCTGCGGCACAGGCACAAAGATAATGATGGCTTTCCTGTTACCACCAACCTCGATCTCCTGAAAGCATAAAAAGGCAGAACAAAAGTTAAAATCCTACTGCAAAATCTTATTTCAATATGAATTTCAATATGAACTCTTCAAAAACAAAAAACAAAAACAAGAAAAAACACTGCTTAGACTGTGCACTGCATGGTTTACCCCCCCAGTAATAGCCTGAGAGGCTCTGGGAAGGTCTAGGAATATACAGGACGCCGTCCTCACCAGCTAAAAGCCGGGGACATGCATGCTATCCAACGTCGTGGAACGGGACTGTACGTCATGGCACTAATGTGCTACGCTCCCATACGCCACACGGACAGAGCCATATGAGAGCCATCTCACAGGGTGTCCACGTTGGTCATTCACAAAACATTAAAAGCAAAAATCTCAATTTTTAAAACCCTAAGGATGAGATTATGAAGTGTACCAGTAATAAGACTTTCCTAACCTTAGCAGCTGTGATGTTGAGCTCCCTCAGCTGAGCCTTCAAGTCGGAGTTCATCTCCAGCTCAAGAAGAGCCTGTAATTTAAACAAAAGAATGTTGAAGATTAATCACACCTGACAAAAGTCTTTCTGTAATGTAGCCATTTCCAATCGTGGTCCTGGAGTACAACTGGCCAGCAATATTGAATGTTTCCTCCTCCTGAACATAAGTTAGACCAGGAAAAGCCTTGTTAATTACTTAGGCTGGGCTTCCTAAATGAATCTCAGCACTTTAAGATCATTCTTAAGCAGCAGAGCAAGCATCAGATTCTTCTTAGAATTCTCTTTAAAACCAGGATGCTTCTGGAAAGGGTATTAGTTCAATCCAATTTGTTTAGAGACAAGAACGCACCAAGATATGCTAGGTTCTAGTCATGGAGCCAAGCATACTTAAGAAGCAATGCTGTGGTGAAAGCAAAATTAAGACAACAGAATGTCCCATGGCAGAATTAACATACTTTTCAGTCTTGCCTGGGAAATGCAAGATCCACTCTTAAATGGCAGAGAAAACATCAAACTGAATACTCTTAAGAGTTGGGATAATCTTTAAAACCAAGATGCTTCTGATTAGTTGAATTCAGTGTTGGGGGGGCAAGAAAGCATCAAAATATACTAGGTTCTGGTCATCGAGCCAAGCACATTTAAGAGGTACTGCTGCACTGGAAGCAAAAAATCAGACAGCAGAATGTCCCACTGCAAAATTAGTGTACTTCTCAGTCTTACCTGGAAAATGCCAGATTCAATCTCAGCACTATAAAGCTCACTCTTAAATGATAGAGCATGCATCAAACTGAACACACTACCAGAATGAATTATCTTTAAAACCAAAATGCTTTAGATGAACCTAGTGTGCTGGAGACAAGAAAGGACCAAAACGTGCTAGGCTCCACAACCAGTGCTATAGTGAAAACAAAATTAAGCTCTCGGCAGACTGTCCCACTGCAATAATCAAGGTATTTCAGGCTTACCTGGGAAATGCCAGATTCGAACTCATCTGGCTTTTCTCCGTTGGGCTTCACGATTTTCGCGCTGGTACTGAACATGGCCTATGTCTGTAAAACAAAACACATTTTGGAATAGATTAAACACTCATCTAAACAGTTAAAAAAAACACCTTTACACAAACTAAAGAAGGAGCAGCAGGTGGCCTGGTGGATAAGGAGGTGTCCCTGCGATCAGAAGGTCGTGGGTCCGAATTCCAGGACTGCCAGTGGCCCCACTGAGGTATCCATGAGCAAGGTACCGTAACCACATACTGATCCCTGCTTCACTTAGCGCATGGGTTAAATGCAGAGACAGAATTTCACATTGTTCACACTATGCTGGGGTTGACAAAAGGACACTTTACACTTGAAACATCTCACCAGGGAAGGCTCACTGCATGGTACTATTAGCATCGTCTGCTAACGGCTTGACTCTTTGTGGTAGACTTAAATATAGTTGGTTAACACTATTCTGCCACTAACTTCTAATAAGTTATCCACAAAAAATAATTCTCGGCACGGTTTACTGTGTAAAACTCTCTCTCAGTGCGTTAGAGCCTGACAGGCCTGAATCCTCCATCCCACGGAGAGGAACCCAAGGAACCCACGACAGCTAGCCACTCCACAACATGTAAAATATACACCCTACACCTGCCATCCAGTCTCATAAGCATCTTCATCTAACGCATCTCCATATACTCGTACAACATAACTCAATAAAACTGCAAAAGTCCCGAAATTTCGGCATTTAAACGCTTTATGCTCTCCACGGATCACACTAAACTGACCCACCTCAGTCAACGGCGGCCTGGGAAGAGGCCGAGATCTCGCGAGAGGCCGGTAAAAGCGCATCGCGCGAGCATCATGGGAAGCAGAAAAAGCTCAGCCTATAGGAGCAGCACTTTCAGTTTATTACAGGGAAAACAGAGAAAAACAAACATCTTTCAAATAAATTTATTCTAGATCTGGTGGCAAATTTTGCTGAAAGTTTGTGTGTGTGAGAATATATGTATGTATGTATATACATAGTGTATGTGTGTGTGTATACACACACACACATATAACATGCTCCTAACCACACAACTGGTAATTCACTCAACTGTAAGTTACTGTTTTATTGGACTGATTTTTATTAATAAATCAATTTATTTATACAATATTGGATCGATTTTATAAAACTGAAGAAAACTCTATACAAAATGCATTATGCTGTATACACAAATGCTGGAGTATTAATACTATAGAATACTCACTTACAGTTAAGTTAATTACGAGTTGCACAAATAGTGGTTAGGAGTAGGCTTTGGCACATAATAGAGATAAGTATACACAGACGCACACACACATACTCTTTCTCTCTCACACACAAACAGGCAAGAACAAAAGAAAAAAGAAATCCAGTAAAAGCTGCTGAAATTTCTCTCTCTCTCTCTCTCTCTCTCTCTCTCTCTCTCTCTCTC
>JBBPCX010000160.1:5818613-5829271 GCA_037974365.1 Hydrocynus forskahlii
TGACATCAGTTAACCCCCCCCCCCCCGACAGACCCCACCCACCAGACCCCCCAACTGCAGGCTGCGGTGACATGTTTGCAGAAGTAAACTGTAAACTGCTTGCAACGCCTGCATTTATGAAACGGCGCGCTCTCCACCTCACGCGCGAGCCGTTTGATAGTCAAACACATCGCAGTAATTTGTCGAAGATGAAGGGCGGAAGGAGGCGCGTGCTCATAAACACACACACACACATACACACACACACACACACCCTCCGTCATTACCGCACATCTGGTCTCTGTTGCCTTCAAACGGAGCTGACTCGGCTCCTCAAATCGTGGAGGACGGCGTGGCGGGAATCTCCCGCTAACGAATCCGGCGCGCGGCCCTTTGTGGCGGGAACATCAATGGCGGCGCCAGCGCGAGGAGTCACAATCAAACGGGCCCGTTGCTATGGGAGCAAGGCGCGCGCCTCGTCACCTAGCAGACATCTGTTTCCATGACAGCTGTCTGGAGCGGGATGAGCCTTAACTAACTCCCGCCTCAGAACTAGTGTGACTGTTTTTGATACCTCGAGCGGGAGAAGAAAAAAAAAGAAGGGGGTGGGAGAGAAGATTGTGTCAGGATTTTTTTGTGTGGCGCTAATGTAAAGACAGGAGTTTGTGAGGCGTGTGTGCGCGTGTGCTTACGTGTGTGAAGGCGACGGATCAGAGAATGCGAAACGAAGGTGAGATGAGAGGAGTGAACATGGGTGGAGAAGTGAACTTAGTCAGATGAGGTGTGGAGGAGACGCTTAAGTGGAGTGGGAAGTAATGCAGACACTGCTGTGCAGGAGAACAGCCACATAACTCAGCTGTGGTAGGAACAAAAATGGAACGAAGCCCTTGTGGTGAACAGAACACAATCGCTGAAGGTACATTTGAAATAAGTGGGAGAGGAGGCTCTCCTGCCTGGTCCGGACCATCAGAAAGGCTACTGTGGCTGAAGTCACAATTTTTTTAATGCCAGTTACGTGAGGAATGCGTCCCAACACAGTGAATCACAAGTGTGTAGCCACAGCATCTACAATGGGCATGAGAGTGTCATAACCTTGGAGCGATGGAAGAAGGCCATCTGTTCTGATTAATCAAGCTTTCTTTTACAACACTTGGATGGCTGGAGATGTGTGTATCGCTTACCTGGGAAAGTGGGGGAAGACAAGCTAGAGTAGTAATGCTCTGGGCAATGGACCTTTCTCAGCAGAATAATGCACCCGAACATTGGTCATAATTGGTTCGAGAACAAGACAAAATAAAAAAAAAAGTCCAATCTGCAGCAGCTTCGCCATGCAGATTCCGCAGGACACCCTCAGAGGTCTCCCAGAGTCCACACCTGGATGGGTCAGAGCTGTTTGTCGACACTCCAAGAGCCAATAGAGCATTATGCAGGTGTTCACAGGGATTTGGCTTATGAGTGTATACCCAGTAGTTCAACTCATTGCTGATGTTCTAATGCATTGTTTTACAAATATTGGAATGTCAGGAGCTGCCTGTTCCCCAAAGGTACACCAGGACACCACCCAAAAGGGCGCAAAACTTCAAACTGAATCCAGTGATGTGTTGAATATTAGTCAGTATATCTATTTATTAGTTTCATAGTCAGGGTCATTTTAAAGTTGGATTAGTCTAATTTCATGAACCTTCTAGAAAAGTATTTTAGACTTTGCTCAGTCCTAAAAAGCATGACCTAGACTATCATTTTGGTGTCTACTGTACATTCATGATGAAACAAGAGTGCAGATCCAAGAATCACTGTCAGGACTGGTGCATCCCTAGGTGCGTGCATGCTTTGTAGAATCAGTTCTGGATAAAAGTCTGAATGATTTTAGATGTGATCATCCAAGCCCTTTGAATAACAGAGTGCTCTTCCTCACACTTCTTCTAGTCTGTCTTGCTGTCCCTTGGTATGGGCAAGGCCTGTCTGGCTTACAGATGCTTGTGAGGGGAGCTAAACCCATAGAGAGGGCGCAATAAGATAAGCACTGGCACTGCGACATTCTGCAGTGCTCTCTCGGCCCCTCTCTTTTTTCTCTTTGTCTCTCTCTTTCTCTCTTTCTCTTTTCCTCTCCCTTGTGCTCTCTCCACCTCCACCCTCTCCTGCCCTCGGTACACCTGTTCAGGAACGCGCCTATACACACACACACACCTCTGTATCTCATTGTTTGCACAGGAAGAATCTCTGGGTTTTTCTACTTACCTGCTTTCTTTTAGTGTGCATCTTTTAGTGGTCACAGGTCTCACCTTGCAGTGATAATGAATATAATTAATACATAAATAATAAAACATACCTATAACTATAAAAGTCAAGATTTTATAAATTATCGATAGAAATGTTACAGGTCTAACTGAGAATTGCACTACTGGATATGGTTGCAGTTATAACATCAAAATGGAAATATCTCTGAATCTCCTAAATACAGTGGATGTTAATGTGACATTGTTCTCGTTCAATTTGGATCATTTATATTGGTCTTCTTGAGACATTCACAATTTCTTACAAATGTAAATATGCTTTTAAATAATGTAGAAAAAATACAGCTAATACAAGGTTTGACATGACACTGGTGACATGGGTTCAGTGTATTTATTTGATAGCTGAAAGAAAAGGTGTTGTAAAGTTTTCATGTTGCCCCAAGCCACAGATTTCCATGCACACTGACCCATGTTCGTCCTTGCAAATGTGTGAATTAAAGCCATATTTGATATGCTACCCACTTATTTTAAAAGCTTGAACATTGGCAGCATTATTGGGCTCAGTAAACAGGAACCTGGTTGCAGTCGGTGTGTAAATGAAGACACAGTGTCCTTGACCCGAATCGTGCAGATGGCCAGGTTGTGAGTTGCCACTTGAGCGTGAGTGCCTGGTACAGCGTGTGCAGGGCTGAGTGGCCTGCAGGCTGCCTCAGACTGTTTGCGATTCTCTCATCAACCCACCAGAGACCTCAGTCGAACCCTGCAGCAGGAGATTCATTCTCTTAATACTGAGGAAGACATTGCATGGGTTAGTGTAATAGAGAAGAGAGAGAGACAAAGACTACTGCTGTTTTTGCCATATCCTTGGTCCCTGACCTAAGATTTGCTGGTAGTTCCACAAACTGGCTCATGGAACATCTTTATGAGGGGAAAAAAAGAAAACAATAACAGCACATTAAAATAAAATATCACACAGTAGTCGTGGATAATAGTGAGACCATGGCCAGATTAAGAATATACTAATAAAGAAGCAGAAAAACAAACTAAAACACACAAATGTATTTGTTATACAAGTTGGATACCAATTAATAATATGATTAACCTCTTAGTTTAACTCTGCATTCCATCTTTCAGAAGGAAAGGCTATTTGAAACTAGGGTTGCAAAAATAAACGAATGAAATCAATAAAGATTGATTATTAAAGTAATGGGCAACCAATTTCATTAACGATTAGAGGTGTCTGTGTTGTTACACACTTTGTTGCAGAGCTGGCTACGACATTTCATGAAAAGAGGTGAAGAAACCCAAATGCATTTAATTAAATGCACATTTGCTGCAAACTTACAGACAGATGGAGGGAACAGCAGAAGAGTGTCTGGAGAAGAGTAACACAGTTTTTACTGGTAACACTAATCAAAACAAATTTTATTGCAAGCTAGCTGTAAACTAAGTAAATATCAATCTAGAGTATCCTGGTAATGAGATGACAACTGAAATGAAAACATGTTGGAGAGGATGGATGGATAAATGAGGATCAGCAGCAGTGTAAGATACTACAAAAACTTCATTAATCAAGCAAGTTTAGACCGGTGTCACATGCTGCGCTTTGACGTGATCAATCATTCATCTCACAGCAGGTAGTTCTTCTCTCTTATCCAGTGTTTACTTGCAATCCAGCATCTATCAGGTCACATTTACTTCAGTCTCGCATGAAACGTGTGTTTAGCTAGCTAATGTCAGCTAATGGTTCCTATAGAAACTGAGTATGAGTGTGTGAGTGTAAGGGATAGTGTGTGAGGAAGTGTTACTGCAGAAATGATCTACCTCCATAGTACGCTTGTTGTTTACTATTTATTTCTATTTCTTTAGCATTTTAACAACTCAGGTAAAATACCTGTTTTTTTTTTGTTTTGTTTTTTTTGGTTTTTTTAGTATATATCTTTTGCACATGTATATCATGTATTTAGGTCTGTTATTTGTGTTAATATTGTTAAATTGGGATGTTTAGTTTTATCAAAAATATTTTTTATTCAAACGACTGACAGATTGATTGTCTATCAAAATAGTTGTTAGATGCAGCCTTTTTTTAATGATCAAACATGTAGTAATTGGATACTAATTGAGGAGACCATTGATAATTAGGGTGGCAGTAGCCTAGTGGGTAAAACACTTGCCTGTGAACATAATGAACAGAAATTTGCGGGTTCAAACCCCCACTTTCTACCATTGTGTCCTTGAGCAAGACTCTTAAACCCCAGTTGCTCCAGGGGACTGTCCCTGTGACTAATGATGGTAAGCCTCTCTGGATAAGGGCGTCTGCCAAATGCTGTAAATGTTAGCCAATCTGAGTGCAGTTTTTATTTTAAGCTTGCAAAGAAAGTACGGTTTGATTCTGTTTCTATTTGTGTTCATATTCAGAAATGATTGTGTTACAGCATCTCCCTTTGTGTGCATGGACTGTGCCTGCCCCATCTCCATTCTGGCTCCACCCATTCATCATCTAACACACACCTGCAGTTAATGATGGTCTTATTCATGCCGTGTATTTATAGTTTGCAGTCTAAATTGGTTTCCTTGTTGTTCTTAGTGATAGCAGAATAAGGCTTTTATTAGAGAACTATTTTTTAAAAATTGTATCAGAAAAGGGTTCATTGCTCAAGCTGTTCCATTATTACTGACACCTGGTGGATATAAAGACAAACAGCAGACGTACATTTATTCTGTTTGGGGAGATGCTGCAGCAGGGTTTTAGACTAAAAGGTCTGAATCTTTTCATTATTTGAAAAGATGTCATTTGTTTCTGAAGTAATTAGTAAAATGTAGTAACCCAACTATGCTGTTTAGGTGCGTTAGGTGCTAAAAACAAAACTGAGAAAAGGTTACTGCTGTTATTTACAACAACCCACAAACAGCAGAATTCACATTTAAGCTAGCCATGGATTTTTTCTTCTTTTTTTTTAACTCGGAGCATTGATGTCTGCCTTCAAAGTAAATTGTGCAGATTTTTTGGGGTTTTTTTTTATTTCTGATAATGGATTATCAGTGTATAGCCATGCCTCAGACTTAGTCATGATCCTTGGTTTACCACTAAGAAAGCTCAATCGCACACGCATAGTTTCGAATAGTAATAAATACTTAAAGTTACCAAAAACAAGGAGCCTCTGCATTAAGCTGATCTCAGGTACAATTTCTTCCAATGACAGAGACAAGACAATAAAAACTAAATCTTGTGATCACAAGAAGTCTGAGAACATTTAGACAATACGCTGCAAAACTATCAAATGACCAGACAGTAAAAGCCTCCTGTAGACTTTTTAAATGCTTAAAGCTTAATTACATGGATCCCAAAAAAGCTTTCTTTGCTGTGTGTCTTCCCTGGAGGAACTGAAGGTAAAGGTGGGCAGACAAGAAAATGTGAGGTCATTAAAGGGGGCATTCTACTCTAACCACTATCAGACGAGTAGGAGCAACATCGTGCTGAGGGGTCAGTAGTCAGGTGATTGGCTCTCAACTCCCGTTAACCACGGATAGCGAGAGAGTTAAGAATTCCATCCATCTTCATGAGAATGGCTTTGAAAATGGGAAAAGGACACTGAAATGTTAAATGAATGGATAATGAAAGCTTTCTATACATTTTCAGGATTCCAAAAGCATGTAGACTTTTAAATTTTCTAACAGCACATACATGTTTTCAATAAAGAATATGCTGGGATTCCTTAAACATTTTGAACTAATTGCGATTGCTAAAGCACGCAGATTTTTTACGATTCTCAAAGCATATCGATTTTCAACATTCTGAAAAGCTCCCTTACAGAGCGTTCTCCCTAGAGGGACCGAAAAGAAAGGTGAGCAGCCACGAGGTCACTAAAGGCCACTTTCTACTCTAACTACTGTCTGACCAGCAGGACCCATTATCGTGTGGAGAGGCCAGTGGTCAGCTGGCAAGCTCTCGGCTGCCCTTGACCATGAATCTACGGAGGTAGAGAATATGAGGGAGAGATGGAGAGCAAGTGAGGACAAGGTGAAGAACAAATGGTTCCATTAAAAGAAGCAGCTGCTTGCAGGAGCTGCCGCTGCCTGGGCTGCCCCTGCCATCCGTAATGATGACAAGGTCAGCAGGGCAGTGACACTCTCCGCCACTCCACACAGCTCCCCCATCCATCAGTCTCCTGCTCCTCTAATTATGCAGCCGAGTTCTAACCAGGCGTGAGATATCATTACCCTGATGGGAGAGGCCCCCTCTGTCTCAAGAACGCTAGCACACTCACGCCGGTCCGCCTGGCAGGGGACACGAACAGGAGCGCTCAGCTGAATCCACTCACTTTTGTGTATTAACCTCCTATTCTCTCCTCACCAACTTCACTGAGAGGGGCAATGAAGCTGATCATGATGAGAAAAAGAGAGAGAGAGAGATTTTGGGGGGGGGCATCCTCTCATGAGCTGCACAACCTCAGTTAAAGGGCCCATAAGAAGAAAAACCACATTCCTTACCTCTGTGAGATAGAAGTTTAATGCACAATGTAAACATCTAAGTGAATATTAAAGGTTCACAATGCTCCCTCCCCACTGGGCTGCACTGTCTGTACTGCTATGTCTGGCTGTTCAGGGCTCAAAATATCTGTATCTTTTTTTGGCATTTGAACTGTCCGACACCTATTCTAGTAGTGCTTTTTGAAAACATAATACCTGTTTATTTGTGGCTCTAATTCTAAATCTAACATCATAAATCCTTCTGTAGTACATAACAGTTTCGTTCAACCATACATTCTGACAACGTTTAAAATGCGAACCCTACCAACATCCCCCTCACAACAGCGCAGCTTGTGTTCTGTGAAGGCCATATGGAGCTGCGGCCCTGCTGGGAGGTGACAGTGGGACACTTTTCCATAAAAATGTTCAAGTGAAATGGCATTATGGTCAATAAATCTGTGAAAAAAATCATAATTCCTTCAGCAAGTAGCTCGCTCGGGCAGATCAAGTTAGCAGCTTAGAGTACTAGGTGTGAAAGGCCCATGCATATGCACAACATTGCCTGCATACTTTGCAGGCTACAGTCTATTTGGGGGATTCATTCTGCAAGAGATCAAGCTGCTGGAGAAAAAGACTGAAAAACCTCCTTAAAAGCAAATAAATCGGAAGTCAAACATTTCGGATACAACAGAAAAAAACGCCAAAACAACCCATTTTACATTAATTGTGGCTGTGACATCACAGATTTTTTTAAAGGATTAGAGTGACAAAAATGTAAAAATGACTGTTTTTGGTGCATCATTCATCAGAGAATTATTAGAGAAATAAAGAAAATACAGCAGTGTTAATGGCGGCAGAGGGGGTCAAACTTCGATGTTACTGAGGCAGAAACAGCGGCATGAAATTTCATCTCCCAGCAACACTTGGTCTTTGAAGCAAGTTGATTTTGTTAGCAAAACTAGTGCTGAGTTGCATTTAGACATCAAGTTGTGCTAATGGTCGTCCCCTGACACTTGAGGGGCTCTCAAAAATATAATTGTAATTGCCACAATCAACTTGCAAACCTGAGTTGCCTCTGAGCCTATGGCTCCCAGTCCACACTGACAGAGGGCCGCGTTTAATCTTAATGACAGAAAGATACAGGGAGAGACACAGCAGGGGGCTGGGACCTGCTGAGAATCAGCACAACAGAGGGGGGGAGAAAGAGAGAAAGAGAGAGAGAACGAGAAAGAGGGAGAAAGAGAGATAAACAGAAAGTGTGTGTGAGAGAGAGTGAGAGACATGCAAGAGAAATACGTGAATGAGATAAAGCCAAGGATGAGATACAGAGGTGTGTGAAAATTCATGAGACTGCAGGGGTTTTATGGGAACTTCAATCTTCTTGTTGGTGGATAACAAAGAGATTGAGGACAATGGATTGAGGCTGGAATAGATAGAATGAAGAACATACACACAATCGCCAAAAGTGCCTAGACATAGCTGTTTTAAGGTACTCCTATATGGACACAAGTGACCAGCTGGGCACATAAAGCTTGAATAGGCTCAGTACAGAGCCATTGCTAATAGAATGTGAGGCACTTGAGCCTAAGATCACCATGCCCATCAGCTAAAGTGTGCTGAGAGGTGAAACTGCATTTTCCAGAGCTACATCTGATACATCGAGGATGAGCTGGAGTGGCGTTTGTAATCCTGAACCACTTGTCCAACATCAGTACCCAATCTCACAAGTTCTCTTGTCTGAATGCAATCAGATCCTTATAACAATGTTTAAACATCTAGTGTAAAGGTTTCGCAAAGGAGCAGAGGCTGTTTCTGCAGAAAATAAGGGACAAACTCTCTGTTAATACCCTTGATCTCAGAAGAAATGTTGGATGAGCAGGTGTGTTAATATTTTTTGGGGTACATATAGTGTATCATGAGAATTGTGAGAAAAGAAAGCATCGATATATTACATCTAGTATTTATGTATCTGTGGATTAATGAAACTTTAATTAAGTTTTAATAATATAATGCAATAGTGTTTTAACAATATGGGCTCTAAACAGTGGCTAGGGGACAAAGCTGTTAAGGTATTTCAAGTTGAAAGCAATTACCTGTAAAAGAGGAGTCTTACGGAGGCCGACAAAAACAGCTGTAACAGCGCCCCCTACATGCCGTCTGAAGAATTTGGAGCCATTCCGACCCACTTCTCTATCAAATCTTTCTCTCTCTCTCTCTCTCTCTCTCTCTCTCTCTCTCTCTCTCTCTCTCTCTCTCTCTCTCTCTCTCTCTCTCTCACTCTCTCTCTCTCTCTCTTTTCTTTTCTTTCTTAGCAGTCAATAAAACTCCATACTGTCAGGCCGTATATGAAGGCTGTGCTTGGATAACACACTGTGGCTGTGTGGATTCTGACACTGCGAGTAGCCGGAGCACTGCAGCTCATCAGCAAACAGCCGGGCCTGCCTTCAACTTAATTAGCCTCCCCCGAGATCCACCACTGATGGCCTCAGCCCAAATGGTTGTGTGCTTGTGTGTATGTGTGTGAGAGTGTGCATAAGAGCGAGTGTGCAGGGGTCTTCGCTATTGGTGTCAGCCACGAAGGAATGTCCCCTGTCTGTTGACTGGGTGTAGTCGTGTCTCCAAGCGATGCTTCAGAAGGCTGCAGAGGTGGAGAGAGAAAGTGAGAGAGAGAGACAGACAGAGAAAGAGAGAGAGAGGGAGGGAGCGTGTGAGAGAGAGAGAGAGAGAGAGAGAGAGAGAGGCTCCTCATACTCAGCCCACGTCTGGCTGCGCTGCGGGGGTGCAATTTCTCTCTTTCACTCACGCTCTCTCTCTTCTGTCTCTCTTCTTTCTCTCTCTACTCTCTCTCTTTTTCTCTCCTCTCTCACTATATTCTCTCTCTCCTCCCTCTCTCCCTCTGTCTCTCTGTCTCTCTCTCTCTCCCCCGCTCTCTCTCTACTCTCTCTCTTTTTCTCTCCTCTCTCACTCTATTCTCTCTCTCTCTCTCTCTCTCTTTCTCTCTGTCTCTCTATGAGATGAGTCAGAGCGGGCGAAGGTTTGTTGTGCCTCATTTTCTGTCTCGTTGGAGCATGGCCTTCTGGAGCGTGGCTCTCTTCAGTGCATGCACAGACACACACACACACACACACACACTCCACAATAGCATGGCTCGCTTCAAAATGGAGCAGCGGAGGAGCAGGGCAGGAGACTGATTCACCAGCAGCCGCTGACACACACCTTAAAATCTGAGTGGGTCGGAAACACCAGAATGAAATGTGCCTTCGTGAGTTAAATCACAGTTGTTTGGCAGACAGTTTGTCATCTGTTCCAAATGCCAGCAGCATGGTGTGTTCGTATTGCACACCAGTAGTCATTTTAGGTTGCAAAGATTACCAAAATGTAATTATATGCACAGTTTACATTGAACACACAGTGTAATTTAGTAGTGCAGAAGTTCTACGTAGTGTAAGGTTGCGAAGTAGAGACAACAAGCGAAGATATTCTGCTGCCGACACAGAGCACTTACACATGCTTAAATATCATCTGATACTGTGATCCATTAGTAAAATATTTTGAAATTTAATTTGATCAGTACAAGTGTGTGTACATAAAGTCAAATCTTGCAAATAGCAAATCTGCAGGCTGGAAGGTCCTCCCACTGCTCCCCCACCTGAGGGAACGCATCATAGCCGCTGTACTTGCGGACCCCCTGGAGAGAGCTGCAGAGTCTGCTGCCCAGCCACTGCTTAATCATCACAGAAAGAGAGAGAGGGAGAAAGAAAGAGAGAGAGACGGAGAGAAAGATAAAGAGAGAAATGATGTGACGCATCTCTGCACTGAGCCTGTGCCATCTGCTGGGCTTGGCAGCATAACAGTGCCTGTGGGTGGAGGACCTATCTCTCTCTCTCTCTCTCTCTGTCTCTCTCTGTCTCTCTCTCTGTCTGCCTCTCTCTGTCTCTCTCTCTCTCTCTCTCTCTCTCTCTCTCTCCCTCTGTT